>JABEVN020002141.1:0-22428 GCA_013146195.2 Codonopsis lanceolata
TTACAGCCCTCATTGTGTGGCCGCCATGGTGGTATTCACAAGATTTTCAGGTTGTCTCGAGTATACTCGAGCTCTGATCAAGAGGATAGGGATAGGAGGGCATCTCCCACCTGAGCATGATATCTTCCCGCTGCCGTGTTTAATCCGGGGTAAACCGAGATTCTCTAAACAACCTTTGCCCTGGGTGGATGATTTTCCTATCCTGCTCGAGCGGCGGCTGCCCTCCGGCTCGTCACCGGGCGAGGCCGAGCCGCCATGAGCCTTGTCTTTCGCTTTATCCGCTTGGACGCCTTGGCCGAAAGCAAAACAGATGAGAGTTCGCCAAAGAATCCCCGCCTTGAGGCCCCCGTTCATTGTTAGCATAGTCTTCAAGTGGGTCTCGCTCTCTCATGTTGTCAGATAGCAAAATGTTATCTCCGGTCACCGGTCGCTGTCACCTCGCCGAGCATCTCCTCGAACCTTTCGTAACTCGCGATAGATCTTGCATCTCCTTGCTTAATCTTAGCAAGGTCGAAACGATTCTTCTGGTTGGGCCCAGATTTCCAATTCTTCCAAAACTTTCTGAGCACCGCCCAGCTCCCAATGGTTCCTGGGAACTTCGCCAACCAAAGCCATGCTTTCCCCGAGGGCTCCTCGAATGCCCGTGATTTTCAAGGCTTCAATATCCGTGACCATCCGAATTTGTGCCTCGAATGATCGGAGCCAATCGCTGCCCGCCTTCCCAAAAATATTTCCAAACCGCTGAAGATGATCCTCGCGATTGGCGCATTTTCAATCTCTCGGGAGGAAAGTGGCTGCCTCCGCCAAGCAGAGCGCCATAACCTGCTGGCTACTCGCTTAAGCTTGCCATTTGTTTTGCCATGTCCCTTTTTCATGGCTTCCATCTTTTCAGCATACCCGTTTTCCACGTCTTCTCGTCACTTTGAAGAATGGGGTGGTCCAGGCATCGCCACGCATTACGCGGCAAAGGTGGCGCGCAGAGGACCCAACCTCTGGGTACGCGGCCAGACTTGCCGCGTCACCACGCTTCCCCCTGCCTCTACGGCGGCCATGACTCTCCTCTCTGCATAGTGCTCATGGTGATGTGGTGGCGCGTGGGAATGATGTTAGCGGCTGTATCTCGCTCTCACGGTCACTCGGATGCTTTGTCGCCTCCACTCGCTGCATCGGTATGTGAACGACGGGAGGCATGCGCTCGCTTGGCTACGGCACCGCTGGGAGGCGTGGCCATCTCCAACAAAAGTTTGATATCAAGCAGATTGCCACATCGCCATCGGGTACCGGCATGGCCCAAGGCAAGCAGCTTCGTTGAGCGCATACATTTTACTATAATACTCACCGAACTTGCGCAGCGCGGCGGCTTGTTGATCGTGGTTATGTCCTGCCGATTCATGTGACTACCCGCCGCTCTCGCCGGGCGACAGCCGCATCTCCGAGATCTTGAGAACGAGCATCCCGCTCTCATTTATAACCACCGCATCACGTTGGCTTGCCGCCTCGGGCCGCATGTCGGGAGATTTGCCCTCCACGAATGGCACTTCATTGCTCGATTGCCCTCGCCTGCAACCACCTTCTCGGTTTGGGCTCAGACTCGCATTGGGCTCTCAAGGGATTGTTTCAACTTGGTGCGGTCGGCACTGTTGGTTGCTTGCGGTGGCATGGTGTTTGCTACCCTTTCCGGCCATTGCAATAGAGGAAATAGTGAAAGGTTTTACCGGAAAAATTTAGAAGGAAGTGATGAACTGTTTCCTAAGAACGAACCAAATGATGTAGCAAAATGCACAGCCTTGGGCCGTCCTTGAGATGGGTAGGATATTCTGGCTTGTAATCGACCTCCTTGAGCGAAATTTGTTAAGATCACAAGAACACCGAGAAGAAGTGCAAGGCAAGGCCTCGCTTAAAACCTCCGCCGTGAGAGTAAGTATCGAGTGATTGTCAAGAAGTAAATTGACAGAGTAACGAGGCTCAAGAAAGTGTGTGTACCTTGTTGATGATTATGGAGAGGTATTTATAGGCCCTCTAGGTGATTGAATCCGCCTAGATTCAGTTTCCCATAATCGCGAGATAATCAAGGAGGAAATCCCTTGATTCTAGGCGAAACAGCGGTTGACCGCGTAGTTATAGGAGTTGATAAGGCAAGGATTCCGTCCAAACATGGAAACCTTTGTCTTGCCTTATGAAGCAAGCTATTAGCGTCCCCAGCTTGGTGTATGCTCGAGCGAGCAAGGCTCTGCCCGATTATTCTGTTTGTATTGATCTCTCGAACTTGTCGGGCCTCAAGATCGGCCTACTAGGGCGAGTGCCAAACCGGTGCCCGCCTGTGCGAAGTAAGTATGATTCCATTGCGAAGCAAGCAAGATGCATGAGTCCCGATCATGGTCCCTCGGTCGGACAGCAAGGCCTTTGTCCGCCTAGGTTGGGAGGAGGTGGTGCCGCTTCGTCACGAGCTATCTCATCTTGCTCGCCGGGCCCTGAGCGGTATCTCATGCTCGGCTGGGCCGTCCCTAGCGGTACCATGTGCGGCTCGCATGATGCTAACTCGTGCCTCGCTCGTGACCCGGTTTGGGCTGGGTATATCAAGTTGTGTGGTGAATTGTTGCATGTTAAGAACCATGACATTGATAATAAGCTCAATAGAGTTGTTGTTGAGTTTGGACAATTGACTAGATTTGTGGACACTCGTGTCATGGGTAAAATTGTTAAGCCACCTCAATTATTACATGTTAAGCACCAAGGATTTGATAAGAAATTTAGAATTTTTAAAAGTGCTACTTGTGATAATTTGTTTAGTCTTGTGAGTGACTTGTTCATAAGAGCGATTGTTAGACCATATGACATGCCAATGAAGTTCCAATTGCAAAGTTTAATTAGTCACCATGGTTTAAGTGATTGGATGAAATGTAGTAAAAGCATGGCTAATGAATCAAAATCGACATTGCATATTCCTAACCATGAGCATGTAGGTCCATTCATGGATGATACTTTGGTTGATAAGTCATTAAGATTGCATTGTTTATTGAAAGTTGAGAGGGAATCTCTTAATTGTGCATTGAAAAGAACAAGAATTCATCTTTTTACAAGTTCATTGCATGATGATGGTATGATTGTGAATCTTAATATAGGACATCTTAAGCCATACCATGAGATAGTAGATGTGTTCCATAACACTTTGATAGATGTTGAATTGATGAGTTTGCATGGTGTGACTAAATTACCTAATTGTGTGAGTCCTATACGTGAGAACATGCAACATTCTTCTATATTGAGTTATGTTGATGCATGTTTCAAAGAAGATGTTGTTTTCCATGTTATATTATTCTTTCACAAGATTTATGGATTGCATGAGTTACATATGGATTCATGGAAAGAGACAACTCATGTTAAGCATGTTAAACCTTGGAAAGGTGATGAAATTCATATTGCTGATTATTATAAGCAAGTTTTAACACATGATCTGATTTTTGAGCATAAAGGATGTTTATCCTTGAGATTACACTCTGGTTGTAATTTCTTATTGTTGCATGATTCATTATTGATAAATATGGATATGCAAAAGATGAAAGTTTTTAATTTGATCTTTAGACTTTGTGAAATCAATTGTTTGTTTCAAATCGAGGAATTAAGTAAATTGATGAGCGAAAGATTTGATTATGGGAGTATCTTGTCTTATATAATCATTTTATTGATTTGCATGATTTATTGTATATGCTTTGGATTGCATAAAGTTGTGATGTTGAGCATGGTTGTGCAAGAAAGGGGATTTACTAGGTTAATGTTTAAACCTGGTGATTTTGGTTCTATAAAGGATTTCCATGAGAGAACATCGAGTTGTGATAACTTGATGAGTGAGGTTATAAATATTGATGGATTTACTTGTCATGACAAATTTGGATACATGAGTTGGTATGCCATATTGCATATATCTTTCATTGACATTCCTTATGATGATCTCGTAGTATTTAATGTTGCATATGTGATGTTGTCATTCATGGAAACTCACCGAGTGATGCAAGTGAGATATGTTAGATTGATATTTGAACCCGGTGATAGGGTTTGGATGCGTTTAATGGTGGGACACGTTCCTACACCAAGAGATGTTTGTGCTAAATTATTACATAACCCATTGTGTGCTAACAATGTTGTTCATGTGGTAGCACATAGTTTTGTTATGTTTCTTCTACAGTTAAAGGAGGAAATCTTGATGGAGTACCAAAGTGTACCGATGGAAAGTCAAGCAAGGAAGGTCTTTGATCCCGGTGATTGGAGATACATGGACTTGAATGGAATGGTTTGCAAACATGGAAAGTTTGAGCAAATCGAAGACATGAAATCATATGGTAAGCTTAATTTTAGAGACTATATCTTGGTTACTAAATCATGTCTATGTGATGTAGGTTTTGATTTGAGGACAAATCCTTTTCAAGAGAGAGGGAATGATATGATTCTGACCACCAACCAAGAACCAAGATTGTCACAAGCAAGGGAGAGACATTGGAAGCTTGGAGATCAAGGTTTGAGGGTTCAAAAGTGCAAGGTTCGAGGCTCAAGAGTTCCCATAAGGTTGGTCTACGACCTAGGAGGCACAAGGATCAACTTGGGAGTACAAAATGGACCAAAATGATGTCCTTATGGTTCCTAAACCCTAAAGGATTGTTTTCCTATGTTAAATTAGGGTTAGGGGAAGATTCTAGGCACTTTACAAAGTGAGCCTAGTAGAAAAACGGGATTTGTAGATTTTCCTTATTTTGAAGGATTTATGTTTCCTAAATAGATTAGGTAACTTACCTAATTGTTTCCTACATAGATTATGTAAGTTGAGTAGTTTCCTAAGTGGATTTTAGGTAGTTTCCTAAGTTGATTCTACTTAGACTTTTCCTTTTACTTTTAGGTTTAGGATTCACAACCCATATAAATAAGGGTTGTGGTTTATTGTTTGAAGACAACTTTATGATTATTGATTAATATAGTTTTTGAGTGTTTTTCAAAACCTCCTTGTTCTTCATTGAACTTGTGATTATTTGGTGAGAGGCTAAGTAATCGAAACCCGAACTTATCAATAGGATATTCATCCCTATTGTGGCGTTCTTCAATATACCAAGGTTCGTGTTCGTCTTGTAATTGGATCGCGGAGTACCACGTTCAATAACGGATCGTAGCATTGGGTCAAGGTGTCACAATCCATCAATTCATTAACGTTCTTCGCTTGCCATGCTGCGTGCTCTTTGATTCCTCCATCGCGAGTACGCGTCTAGGAATCATATCAAAGCCATATAGGCAACTTGAGTCATCTGAAAATACCCCTATTTGCACCATCCGATGCAAGAATCGCAACAACCGACGCCAACAACGCAACAATCGATGCTCACATCGGAGGCAACGACGCCCACATCGAAGACAACGACATCCACATCGGAGGCAACGATGCACAAATTAAATTTACAGAAATTTGGGTATCGCATAAATTTCCGAAACCCAAAAATTGGACTGGACTGTCCATAGATTATAAATTGCGAATCAATGAGATTAATTTATTCAACGGAAGTCATTGTTGGTGGAAGTGTAGCAGGAAGAGAAAACATGGATCAATTGTCAACTAAGCTCCCTCTAATTGATTCATCATTTTGTTGGCAGTTGTTTGGGCCAGCTCCTATAGATCCATCAAGCTGCTTGTGCTTTCTTTCGCTGCTGCTGCTGCCACCGTTGCACCTCTAAGGGGCAGAGGTGGTTTTGTCACCGATCCGATTCACTGCTTAGAGAAAGAAAGACGAGCTTCCAACCAAACATATTTTTATTAGAGAGATTTGAAAAGGGAAGAAGGAAGTGATTACAAAAAGAAAACGAGGATGGGAGAATGTAGAAGAAGACAAGAGGGTGAGAGAATGCCGAAGAAAGGACAATGGGCATTTTAGGAAGAAATAATCGAAAATGGACTTATGCGGTTCGGAAAAAGAAAAAAAAAAGGCACCGGAGCAGGTTATAATTTCAAAAAAGGGGACCGGCCCACAATTTTCCCTATTTTTTACTCCATCCGTCCCTAAATTATCATCCCCTTTCCTTTTTCGTCCGTCCCAAAATAATTGTCCACTTTGAAAACTTACCTTTTTAGAACATCACTTTTACCATTTTACCCTTACTTTTTCACTCTACTTTAATTATGGGCCACATATACATGAGCTTTAAAGGAAACTACACATTAAACCAATATTAATAATCCAGTCAAATAAGTTTTCTTAAACGGTGCGTCGGGTCAACCAGGACAATAAATTAGGGACGGAGGGAGTATTAGGCAAGTGCCTGTTAATTTCACTGACCATAAAAATTTTATTTCTGGGTGCGACCCGAAAGGGTCATTAGAACTAAACCAAAAACTTAGGTACGATTGTTTTACAAGTATTTTATGTAAGACGGATCATTTTAATCGACTTATTATATGTTAATAAGTTGAGTTGTGAAATAATCAGGGCCGGCCCTGGGGGGTGGCGGGAGGGGCTACCGCCATGGGCCCCAATTTTTTAGGGCCCCAAATGTTTAGGTACTACCTTATATTTATTATATATATTAAAGTGTTAAAAAGGTTAACAATTGATTTTCTTAACCCATTGGTTAAGGTGCTCATGATTTACATTAAAGGTTTTAGGTTCGAATCCTGTGTTGTTACTTTAGTTTTTGGATGATCTACATCCTTATTTAGAAAATACCTATTTGATCTAACGTCTGTGTAATAATATCTAATGTGTGAACTATATATAAGTTATAATGTGTTTTATAATGTGTTGATAATTGTAATCTAGGATAGATGATTCAATGGTTAATATACTTGGTAAATTGTGATGATTGTGAAAGATCTTGGGTTCAAATCTTGCTATAAGTTTTTTTTTTTTCAATACTTTTAAAATTTAAATGATTTTATTTTTATAAAGGGCCCCCCTTTTTTTTTGTCATGGGCCTCTCGAAACTCAGGACCAACCCTGGAAATAATGGAGCACCATCTTACGAATTAAGAGATGAATTACTCTTAAACTAAGGTATCGGGTTGAAATTGAGTAATTGTTTTAAGTTTACCCTAATATAATCAATAATTTATAAAAACCCACGTCATATAGTACTTCTGTACTTGAATCTGATTCAAGAGACTATTCGTCTATTCCATTTCATTTTCCTCAGCTTTTTCTCGGTAACCAAACAAACTAACAAAAGGCAGAACTATAGAATGAAAACTACAGATTTGGCGAAAGGGAATCTCCTTTCATGTTTTAAGATAAAACCCATGTGAAATTTTCTTAATTTTGACAATTTCTAAGAACGAAATTCGGGAGAGAAAGCAAAAGAATAACTCACCCGACGACTTGACAACTTTGAATGTAGCGATGATACTGCCTTCGAGGGGTGTAAATCGGAACCATCGAACCACAGAACTGAACCGAACCAAACCAAACCAAACCCGGTTTGGTTCGGTTTTGGTCGAAGACGGTTCGGTTTCGGTTTCAATAATTAGAAAACCACACGGTTCGGTTCGGTTCACGGTTTTTTATATCGAACCAAACCACCTTATATATTTTTATTTATTTATTATATAATATATATTATATTATATTTATTAACGATTTCGAACATTTGATTTATATATATATATAGACGGATACTAAACCAAACAAAATCTTGATTATTGGAGAACTATTATTTCTTCCATTGTTTGTGTTTATTTTAGAATTTGTATTGTTTTATTTTTGATAATTTGTTGTTATAGATTATTTCCTAATTTTGATGTTAATTTCAAATTAGAATATTATTTTTATTGTTCTTTTTAATGTTGGTTAATTTCATTAAAAATAATTTTTATAAACCACAAAACCGAACCAAACCAAACCAAACCGAGTGGTTTGGTTCGGTTCGGTTCCAAGTCTTACTCAGTTCGGTTCGGTTTGAGATTTTTGGAACCACTAGGAGGCTGTTCAGTTTGTGGTTTTGGCATAAACCAAACCAAACCGAACCACTCACACCCCTACTGCCTTCCCGTACGAGAAGCAACGGCTACCATCTTCTAGATTTGCAGAGGAATGAAAATTTTCCCAGAACTTACCTCCTAGAGAGAATTTTCTCGAGAGGTACAGGGTGTTTGTTTAGAAAGAAAATGAACGGAAGCGCCTCCTTTTTATGAGAACTTAGTCTTTGTGGTCGGGCATATGGCACGGCGCGAGTAGGGAAGGATGTCAATATTGGAGGGTGTCAATATTTAAATAAATCAATATATTTTTTAATTTTGTTTTAAAAAGAGTCTAAAATAACAAATTGAAAATGAAAACCTCTCGATAATCAATTAAAACATTATGATCATTCAACGGTGGAGAAAAAAATAAAAACTTTTATTTGTAATTTTTTTAAGGAAACAGGGGCGGTACCTTGTTAGATTTTATTAATAGAAATAAAATTACAAATTTAAGGGGGACAACCATTCCTACCCTTATACAATTAATAATCTTTCGTTAAAATACAAACTTTTTTTAGCACATACACCAAGGGTATTCATGTATAAAAATGACCTAAAGGTCAACTTACTTTGTCTTTGCAAAAACTAAAAAAAGATACTCATATTGAGACGTAGGGAGTATACTTTAATTAATAACTCAAAAAGTACCTTGATCAAAAAACAATGAAACTTATTAATTCAAAAATATTATGCTTAATTTGTTAAAGGTTGTCAATTTAATATGTAATCGGTATTATGACTAATTAATATTAAAATAGAGGAAGGTTGTAGTGCTGACTTTTTTTCCAATATCCAAACGGAACAAAACTGCCCTAAGATTCCTTTCTACAAAACCTCAAAAAGTTAAAACTAAATTATAAACTCAATTTTTCGAGCATAGACTATTCCAATTGAACCGATTGAAATTATAAACTTACTTTTGGGTTATAATGGGTTGCAACCCGACCCAATTTTTTTGGAAGCAATGAATGCAAAACAACCCAATTTGTGTTTCTTATTTCTTCTACCATTCATTCTAGAAAATTATTAGACTTTTCCAAATAATGACAGAAAACAAAATTCAAAATTTATTTTTTTCTGTGATTAAGAAAAAATAAAGTTGAAAATTTATTTTTCGATTGAACTGATTGAAATTATAAACTTACATTTGAGTTATAACGGTTGCGACCCAACCAATTTTTTGGAAGCAATGAATACAAAACAACCAAATTGGTGTTTCTTATTTCTTATGAAATTATGTGACTTCTCCAAATAATCACATAAAACAAAATTCAAAATTTATTTTTTTTCTGTGGTTAAGAAAAAAATAAAGTTAAATTTTTTTTCTCCAAATATCTATAATATATATATATATATATATATATATATATATATATATATATATATATATATATATTATAAAAGGTGTGATTTAAAAAAAATGTTACAGTTGAGGTAATAATAGATATTACAAAATCACATTAAAAAACATAAACCACAAAAAAAAATAAAAAAATCATGGAGTATAAAAAATGACCTGGAAGTTGGATGATCAATCTAAGATTAAAAAGTAATCAACGTTCTATAATATAGTCGAAATAATATAGTCGAAAAAGTACAATGACCGACTTGTTATAAGCCTTTAAAAAAAAACAAAGGCGTAGTAGTGTCCAAATAGGTAATTTCAAGTGTATACTCCTATACAATTCAAAATTGGTGGGGGGTTGGTTGCTTTAGAATGGGGGGTTTAAATTGCTGGGAGGTCATCGAGTGTGGAGATGGGCGACGAAACCACCACGGCCCGAGGAGGCAAAGAACGCCAACACTAACAACAAAGAATAGGCCTAATGGCTTCAACAATACGACCTAATTGGAAAGATAGGGGAGGGCACATACGGACTGGTGTTTCTCGCTAAGATCAAATCAAATAGGAGCAAGTCCAAGGACGGCGATGGCGTCTCCCCCACTGCCATCCGCGAAATCATGGTCTCTCAATTTTACTTCTAGGTTTTATCAATTTCCTGCCAATTCAACGTCTTCCTCTTCGCCAACAACCTTGCCATCCTTCTCAACCCCTACACCGGTCAGACCGTCCGCCGGTACCCAATCTTGCTTGGCGGCTCCCACAACTACCCTTAGATCGGTTGAGGGAGAACAATCTCTACCCATTCCTCTACCTCATCCCCGACGGTAACGTCTTCCTCTTCGCCAACAACCGTGCCATCCTTCTCAACCCCCACACCGGTCAGACCGTCCGCCAGTACCAATCTTGCTTGTCGGCACATTCTTACAGTCCGACACAAACATTGTACTAATCCAAGACAACAAAACCCCGAATTACTATCACCGCCACAGCAACGCCTCTTACCCAAGCCCCGATTCCTCCCCCAACAACTTCCCTTCCCCTTTCTTCATGTCTCCCATCAATCAAGCTTCTCCTTATACTAAATCCCCATCAATCAACCCGTTTGATGAAGATGGGGATGACAACCGCAAACACGTGTTGATTGGGTCGCTTGATTGGGTTTACGGTCAGGGAGTGCGAAATGAGGGTGAGGATAAAAACCGCTTCAAATAGATGTAGATGGTGAGGAAGAGAGAGAAAAAAACGTGTAAGGATTGAGAACAGGAAGCTCGGCCGGAAGAGAGGATGAAGAAGAGAGAGGGGGAGGAAGTTGAGAGTGATGGAGAAAAGGATGGAGTATTAAAAAACGTGTAAAAAACGGTTATCGATAAAAACGTGAGATAAAAACGGTGAGATAAAAACTGTTAAGATGAGATTAAATCCTGGCCGGTGATTGTGTTTCGTAAAAACAAATCCTGACCGGTAAATAGCTTTTTCAAAAGATTTAATCCTGGCCGGTAAATAGCTTTGTCAAAACAGATCCTGGCCGGTAATTAGCTTTTAATAATCGTCTGATCTGTTTTATATAATAGATTGGGACGTGTTTAGTCGCTGCTGTTTTGAATGGGGGAAAGGGAGATTGAAATTGAAATTGAAATTGCAACTATGAGAACTGATTGAAAAGCTTGTGATTTGTTTCCCTTGAAAAGCTCCGGGGACAACAATTAGTGAAAAGGGTTGCCCAAGGAGGAACGCGTTTTAATCCCCAGCCCGTTTGATCAACGGGATAAATGGGCAGGAGAAGGAGTGAGCATGAGAATATGAGGAAGGATCACACGCGATTGAAGCGAGTGCTACTCTAAAATCTAAATGAACATTTGGCACTAAACCTTACTAAGTTAATCGGGTCCATCTTATCTGTTTCTGTTTAGTTCTACGGTTTTACTTTCTAAAGGTCCAGCTTAAACGGATCGCTAAATATGCAAATCTAGCTCTGATCGTATCTGTTTCAACGGGTTGCTAACGGGTTACATATAAAAAAGAAAAAAAAAACCTTGTATTTAAATTTAAAATTTGAAATAAAGTAGTCAACATGAATCCAAAAAAAAATCATACATCAACATCACTTAAATAATAAAATTTAAAACACAATTCATTGAAACTCTATAATTTACTTTAATTCAATCAATCAAGTTGTTTAATTAATAATTATAACATTTGTATTATTAGATTAAGTCAATTCAAATTAGTTTTCTTTTGTTATCACTCAAAATTATTATAGTAATTTCTTAGAATGGAGTGGTCTATCTGGTTAAGTTTTGTTGGAATATATATATTTATTAGAAAAACTTACTCTTTCATACAAAGGGTTACATTGACGACTCGAAAAATCCTCGTAGAGATATTAGTCGGACAACCCTGTCGGTTTCGGTTCAGCTATATCGATTTCGATTCCTAATAGATTGCGGTTTAAAATTTAAATCGGTTGCTAAAAACTCGAACCTAACCCTAGTTTAAAAAAAAACAGTTCGACCATACAGTTTTCAACCCTATTAACATCTCTAAATAAATCATCTTGGACTTAGTTTTAGAGAAAATTGCAGGTTCACTATGGTGGAATTTCAACCGCTTCAAATTTCGACATGTTTTTAAAAATTGGAAAAATGCACTTTAGATGCATTGCGATGCATCATTAGCCAATTAGGCCACGCATCGATTGATATGAGACGAGGCACACATTTGTCCAACGTGATGAAGACGTGAATGAAACTGTCTTTTTTCGATTTGAAAAAAATATAGGGAAGTAAAGCGATTGAAAATCTTTCAAAGTGTACTGGCCCGAAATTCTATATTGATTTTATTATGTTTTAGGATTTGGTCCTTTGGGATTACGCAGGGTCGAGCCTAAGCTTTGCCATACTAGGCAGCTTGCTAGGGCCTCTAACTTTTCACTAAAATAGTGCACTCAGGAATGTTCAAACTATAATTGCTAATGATTGTGTATGTGTATATATGTGTTAATATATTGATTATATGGTTGAAGTTCAGTTTGGGTTCTATTTGTACTTGATATTGTATTGATTGAGCTGTTTGTTAAGTTGATAGGTTAATATGGTATACCATTTGAGCTCTATGTTGTGTTGATTGGGAGTCTTGCTAAAGCTTAGTTGGTTGGGTTTTGAATTGGTAAAGTTTGGATATATTTTGGTATGTTTTGCTGAATAGGAGTTAAGGCGATCACGTTTCCTGAGACTAGGCGTCCGCGTTTGAGGCTTCAAGATTTGGGTCAGGTCTTGATTTACGCACTTGCGTTTTAAGGAACAAGACGACCGCGTCGTAAGGGAAGGTGGTCGTGTTACAATAGGTAAAACGACCGTGTCTCAGGCTTACAAAATTAGGGGTGGTTTTGCATTTTGCACGGCCACGTTGTGTTGAGGATGACGATTGATTTGTTGTCAAAGGCGACTGCGTTGTGTGGTGAAGGCGACTGCGTTGCTTCTCTTTTAAGTTGTCATTTTTGGCCTTTTTACATTTGGTCAACCATGTATCTATTCGAATTTGTCTTGTTGTAGGATGAGAGAGCTCACTATTTTCCGAGATAAATAGACCACAAACACACCTATTGAAGTTGAGATTTTGGAGAGATGTTCTCTAGTATTCTAACTTAGATTTTGAGGGTTTAAGTCCATCATTTGTGATTGGGCTCGATTTCTTAAGCTCACCTACGTCCCCAAAAATTCAGAGTGGGTATTGGAAATATATTGATTTGGCATTAATAAATTTACTGTATAAAACAAGTTTGATATACTTAAAAGACATTAGGAATTCTTATGCATGATAAGCGTGATAAGTAATACTTCCTCCGTTCCAGACAAAGAGTCAATTATTCCATTTTTTGATGTTTCATTTAAAAATTTCACTTTAAAAAATTAAGGCATAAAAGTGTTTTTTATAACTAATGAGCTACTAAAAATGTCATTTTTCTTAAAATGTTTGACTTTCAAACGGGAACGCTTTACCCGGAACGAAGGGATTATATTTCTAGCTGATATAAAAAGGCTTTGCGAAGAAATTGATACTCCATAGTTCCAGACAAAAAGTCTACTTAACTATTTTGCGATGTTTCATTTAATGAGTCCATTTTCAAATATTATGTTTACAACCTCTATAACATATTAACTTCATCCTCTGTATTTAATTGATATTAATATATTAATTATACTCAAATATTTTTATAATTATGACAAACTCTAATACTTTTTATAAATTTATTAATTATTAAACTTTTCAAACATAGAGTCTATAGACATCGAAAGAAAGTTAGTATAAGTTAAGAAATATTTATTGCCGTAAATCACGTGGGTTTCACCAGTGTCAGGTTGTCATGGTCGTCTTGAGCAAATGCGAGGCACACGATCGTTTAGGGCCCTTAAATTTGGAGGGCCCCATATAAATATATATATTGAAATATTTGTATATGCCAACATGATTTTTGCACTTCTTCAATTTTCGAAGAGAAAAAATGGATCCTTTTTTTTAGAAAATAAACTTTACATTTTTGTAATATTAATTTAATCTGGGCACCTATTTTTATCATTACAAAAAAAGGGTTCAAAGATTAGACTTAATTTATTTGGGTCTATAATAAATAAATTAAAGGCTTTAGCAAAAAGGGGAGAAAAAATAAATAAATATGAAGAGTCATGTAACATTGAAATTCTTAGGTTCCTTTTCTCCATAAGTCTCTATATTTAAGTTTATATTTGGTATTTTTGAGCCTTCTTCTTTGATCTCTCTAATCACAACATATAAGAATCAAAAACAAAAAAGATATTGTCAATTTTACAATTTGATTTAAATATATTATTGATGATTTCGCTTGTCATAGGTTGACGACAAATGAAGCTTAAATTGGAGTTTAACCGTGAATAATATGTTTTTTTATATAAATAAATATCTTAATTCCATAAGAGAAACGAAAGAACTATTCATATGTTGGGAATTTGAAATTTTGATATAACTTAATTTTGACTAAGTACTTTATTATTGTATAAATTGGATATATATTTTATGTGAACTTATATGATGAAATAATTATATATTATAGACACAAAAAAGTTAAAATAGTGTCTTTCTTTACACGTATTGAGAGTCTTATTTTTTTTATTTGTCCCGAACCCCTAAAAAGTCTGAACGGATCGTAACTTGTGTGTGTATAGACAAACACACACACAGACACACACACACACACACACATATATATATATATATATATATATATATATATATATATATATATTGAGATAGAGAGAGAGAGAGAGAGAGAGAGAGTGAGTGTGAGTGTGTTAACTTGTGTGTGTGAGAGGTTACCGAAAGACACATCTTCCCCCAGGCTGGTATCAAAGTTATGCCGCCATGATCAAGTATCCATCTCCTAGCTTTATAAACAGCTCCTTCAGGACCTCCTTCTGTTGCTTCTCCAAGTAAGCGCAAGACAACATAGTTCAAGGCCGTGCAAAGCATTACGCTATGGCCTTCTATGTGAAATCCCCATCCACCGTCTTCATTCTGCATATAATCACCAAACTTAATCAGTCCCTTCATCCCAAAAAATAAAACAAAAATTATTTCACTTTCACAAAGAAATTGTTTCATTTCTTAAACCGATATGCTTTCACTTTTCTCTCTTATTTGTCTCATATTAACAGTCTCATCTATATTACAATATGGCTCATTCTTGTATATGTGTAATTGACTAAAGCTATTTAGAAATTGAGATTAAATTATCTTTAAAAATTTAATGGTTGGGATTTACTCTCACATTCACATGTGTAAGAGTAGTTATCTACTTTTAACTCTTTATTTTCTCTCACTCTATTACAAAGTCACCCCTTACAATTAATATTATGAGCACTCACACCCTGAGATTAATTTTCTAAACCATTACCCCTTACAAAACAACAACCTTACATTAATATAATCTCACAATAGAGCTCAATCGATTGACTGAGTCTATATGGCCATAGGGGATTCCATCGCAAAATCAAACGTTCATAGGTCAGTTATATATAACTCCTTACAAATAACTCACCTCAACTATGAGTCAAGTTCGAATAGCACCCTTCAACTATCACTTGAAGTAATGTATCCCTCAACTGTAACATTTTTTAAAATTACATATTCTATTTAGACGTTGTCGTTTCAATTGACGAAATCAGATATTCTGGTACCGTGTCATAGGCACGAGCACGAAGATCTAGTTTATACCAAGGGATATAAGTTGTACACTTCGAGAAAAGTACTCTCCCATCCCTATATTATTATCATGTTTAATCCAACATTACAAACTAAAAACAATAATGAACTCAATTACTAATATTGGTATTTTATGCTTTTCCACTTTAGGCTTAATGACTAAAATGACAAATTCCCTCCAAAATTTTCAATAATTCTAATTGTAAAATTGTGAATACTTAAACAAGAAAATTTGAATAATTCAAATTCCCTTTAATAAGGGATAGATGCTACGTAGTGGGTGGGTTCTATAAATTAAAGAGTAAAATTATAAATGCAAAGATAGTTGACTAATAAGACAATATTTTTACATACAAAAACCAAAAGTATTGATGAAAATTTAGAGATGGATGGAATACAAAAATAGTAAAGATGCAATTACCAAAAAGTGTAAATTAAAAAAATTACGTTTAGAAAGAGTTGCATTTTCAAAATGCTATACCAGACGAGGCCTAAATAGGCTTAATCCCGTCGCTATTAATAACATTATACGAAAGGAAAGGGTGGTATTATTAAATCTTGTATTATTAATAATAATGTTGATTAACTGTAAAATTTCTCAAATGGAGGATGAATGTCAATGAAAGAAGATAAGAATAGGACTACTTACTTGATGGTTGTAAAGGTAGCGTAGAATTTCCTTTTTGTGTTCAGACGATAATATTGAATCTGTTGCTCCACTAACATGCAGAAAAATTATCTGTGTATATATTTCACAAAGTTAGTCCAAATTAAGATTTATACACGTCCCTAAATTATTATCATGCTTTATCTTTTTTGTTTGTCTCAAAAAAAATGTTTTTCCCGGGACAATACATATATCACGTTACTCTTATTTAATCTTTACAACTTTAATAACGTTCTCACACGTACATGCGATTCAAAATAAACCGCATATTATATCAATATAATTATACATCAAAATCCTGCCAACCAATTAAATTTTGTGCATCAAGGATGCTTGAAGTGAATTTTTATATGCACGTATTCGGTTCATTAAGGTTATAGTCATCATTTCACTTGAAAATATTTTTTAGCTATTAAAAAATATGTTACATGATGCTACGCAATCTAGTCTTGGGCCGGTCCTTGCGGTTTGTAGGATATCTGGGCTTAATCTGAATGTGAGAACTCCTAAACCCTGTCAAAAGAGAAAAACCTTAGATGAAATGCAAGGCAGGGCCTCGCAAAACCCCTCAGGTGTGAGAGTAAGTATTGAGCTTTGTTGAAAGCAAAATAACAGGGTTTCGGTATGTAGAATAGTGCGTACCCTCCAAATGAGATTTCATGAAGTATATATATAGCCTTTAGGGAGTAGAATCGGGTTAAGGTGTAATCACGGAGATATTTTAGGGCTAAATACCATAAATGCGGGTTGACCGTGCAGAAGAATCAAGGCCAAAATCTCGGGATCGGCGAGGATATCTCGAGATTAATACCGAGCTCAATCGAGCAGCCTTGTTCCCTGCTCGCTGAATGATAAAGAAATTTCTGCTCGATATAGATGTGTGATGATCATCTCGCGGCTATCCTGCTCGGGTAGTTTCTTTCCTGGTCTCTGTCATACACGTGACCATCACGTCTTTGGAGCACGTGCACGGCTCGTGGCCAGAAGTTTGGGCCGAGCTCATCGGTGGCCCCTGCTCCTGTTCGGTGAGTATTTATGCTCGGCGCGAGGGCAATACACTGTATGATTTTTTGTGGTGACAGTTAGTGTATTTGAGCGTCGGTTGCAAGGAGGCGAAAAGGCTTTTACGAATTGGCATTCTTGAGTTCGATCATAATGAGCGCGTGTTTCGAGGCGAGGCCTTAATGGCGGGCTTGATCGGGTGCTTGCGGCCGCCTTTATTTGAAATTGAGGCGCGTGATTTGGGCGCCCTCTTCCCAAAATTTCGCTATAAAGGGGTACAACCCTAACCCTTCTTCCTTTTTCTTGCCTTCTAATCCTCCATTGCCCCAGTATTGCTCTTCTTTGTTCTCTTCCTCGGTGGCGATTCTTTGTGCTAATCAAGAAATTCGTTTCTTTCATTACGGATCACTTCGACATTTCAACTTACGGCAAATTGATTCCCGTTCAGCGCACAAGTAAGTTTCTCTGTTTCAATTCTTTTACGTTCCTTTGAGCTTTTGGTTACGGTTTTCTTTTCTTTGTTCTTCATGTTCATAGTTTTACGGGTAGATCCTTAGGATTGTCGGTTTAGGCTTGGGTAGTTCGCGGGAGATCAAGGAAAAACCTTCGAGAAGTCATCGTTTTACGGGGATTAATCAGTTATTGCTCGATCTGTTGTAGGATGTCTTCCCTCTTCGACTTTTTGATGATAGCTCGATCATGAGCAAGAGGCTTATGATTATGACCATGGTGCCCGGGAGCATCATTCACCGTAGATTACGGCGAGCAGTGCGATATGTTGATTTCGGAGAGGAGGAACATTCGAGAAGCAAATAGTCGTCTTTGTCCTCGAAAGGGTTGTGAGCGATGTGACCACCAGAGCCGGGATGAGGTAGGCAGGCGAGCTCGAGTGAGATGCCCGGCTGACGAGGAGGTGGCTGAGTGGGCCTCGGCGGGTAGGAGACCTGCGCGAGGATTATTTTAATCTTAGCTCGGCTCTTTGGGAGTCTATGGACTCGGTTGTTGAGGTGGGGAGGCTGGTTTGACTTCGATTGGGATTTCAGGGGATGATTAAGGGGTCCCATGAATCGAGATGACTCTGCTCAAATGAGGAGTAAGACCAAAAAGTGGTCTTTTTATGATTTCTTTCGGCGTCGGGATGCGTTTCCCTTAGATCCTTTTGTTGTCGAGTTCTTAAGGGAGACCAATGCGTTCCTTGTGACCTCGGTGACTACGATCTGATTCGATCGCCTTTAAGCGCGACTTGCCGTCTGGTTGGGTTCGAGCAGGAGACAACTATTCTCAGAAAACTTTTCAATTCACCAAGGACAAGAGATCGGGCGGGATTGTTGGCCGATCAAAAGCTGGAGCCACGAAGTTGTTTACGAATTTCCCCGTAAGGTCGACAAGTGGGACAAAAGTTGTTGTTGTGGAGTCTCGGGTCGGGTGGCCATTTGCTCAGAGCCCTTTTGCGATGAAGCCCTGTCTTACGATCGGCATGCCACCTGGAGAGGATAGGTGTATGGACATGTTGCGAGGCGTTGGGAGTGGCCGAGCGGGGTCGGGAGTGGTTGATTGTTGGAAATCAATCGTGCGGGATCCTCGGATCTTACGCTGGCCAGGGATGTACCTAACTGCCGTGGAGGGTGTGGTTCCCTTGATCGACATAACACTGAACTGTTCATCCGTTTTGGGGGACTTGCCATGACCACAAGTTCCCAGGTGAATCTATGTCTTGATCTAGGGGGGAGATTGTACCCCTCGTTTTGATTTTGATGATCTTTGGTATTTGCCTTTTATTTCTTATGATGAGTTTCGCGAAAAATATCTCGATATTTTCTAACTCGTTTTCCTTTAAACTGCGGTGGTGAAAGATATTTTAAAGCGAGAGGAAGATTGAGTTCAAGGCGAGATGCGTGGCTCGCCATGGTGGGCGATTGGCGGCGACTGCTGAAGCCTTGCCCAAGGCCCCCTTACGAAAGGAGCAAAATCTTCTCGTGCTCTGGTTCCTCAGGCGAGATCTCTCCCTCTGGGCTGCGCCGACCAAGGCCACGTCAGAAAGAGACCAATTGTTCACGATTCGGGCCGGGAGGCGCTTGCAGATCCACGATTAGGGGATGAACCCCAGAAACAATTCAAGCGAGGTCGAATCCCGCGCCTTACTGCTCTTCGGCGCCTCAGGTCACGGGGCTTCCCCTCCCCTCCCGTCGTGAGAAGAGCCACCCGCACAGTGCTACCCCGATTGGTGAGAGCCAATTTTGTGGCGCTGTATCAGATGGGGTTAGGGCCCTTGTGAATGAACTTCGCCGCCGTTCCCCTCTCGAAGGAATTAACATTCGCGATCGGGGGGACCATGGTGTTTTCGAGCGAGGGATCCTAAAAAGTCGTTCGGCTGATGTTGTTAGCGGTGGCCTTGAAACTCAATGACGTCTTTGCTCGGCGAATCGGTTTATTAGTCGGTGAGTATGTCATTCCTATTATCGGCGAGGTAGCCATTTATAATGTATATTTCTGCTCATGTATGTTTTTGTTTCTGTTTACCTCGAGTCACTCTTACGCAAGCGTGCGAATGAGTATAAAAGATAAAGTGGGGCTCTGTTCGACGACAGTCATGAAAACTGCCGGTCTTATAAAAAGACATTTGTAAGGACAAAAGTCTTGACAAAGGTCGCCGAGGTTGTCTAAGCTCGAGGAAAAATTATCCGCCTAAAGGCCGGTGGAGTTGCTCGGAGCAGGGAGGTGTGCGCTCGAGCGTTGAGCGAGGAGAGGAAGAAGTTTGAGGCAGCGCGGTGCCGCCCAGAGCGAAGGAAGACTTAGCGAGGCCAGGTTGACACGGGAGGTCGCGGGCGCCGCTGCAACTATGAAGATTTCAAGCGATCGGCCGAGCTTGACCGGCTCGTGGATGCAAAATTTGGTCCCTATTATTCCCAGGGTGCAGCCATGTTTTGCGCATGTTGGCGGCGGCTGCTTTCGGATATAACTTGAGATGATGGCCGGATAGGCGGCTTCGCCACAGTGTCTGCGGCTCGGAGTAGCCATGCTTTGATCCCTATCCGTGGATGAGCCCAGGGATCATTGCTAATAATGATAGGGAGGCCGGTGGCGGGAATGGATTCCTCGGAGCTCGTTGGCCAACAATGTAGTTGATCAAATGAATGCTATTTTTTGAGGCGAGGCCAGCGATGATGAGGATGAGGATCTGCTCCCCCAACTTGTCGGCCCGGTGATAATAGATGTCGAGGAGCATCAGGCTACTCCTCCTTCGAGGCGAGAAAGCAATTTGCCTCCTCCCACAGGCCGGAGCAGGCAACTACCTCCTCCACCACCTCTTCCTCCGCACATGCGGTCAAGATGGATAGAATTTGCGGAGCTAGACACCGGGGACTGAGCAAGGAGGAATTAGATAACTTTGATCCTCTTTGTATTTGTTTTCCTTTCGCATGTAATTGAAAAGAGTTATAATGAAAACTCCTTTTTCAAAAATATATGTGAATGTCTTTACATTACTTTACATTGTTTTATTTCCGGTTTGCATAAGCGAACAATTAGTATCATCGAGGCGGGGCCCCTCGCTAGTCGGCATCTAAATAATTGGCTATTGCAGAGTTGTCGAGGCGAGTTATATAGCGCGTTAGCGGGCATGGCCCTTGGTTCATCAAACCGTTAACATTATTTAAATTTGGATATTGATTTGAGCGAGATTTATCTCCCTTTGCCGCCAAAGCGAACAAAGCGGATCAAATAATATCGGCAGGGTTGCTCCCCTTCTCTTGTTGAGGCATTCAAACTTAAACATAGCAGGCCGGGGCCCCGCTCCGATTTTTCGAGGCAAAGTTTTGTTTATATTTGTTTGAGTATATTTTCCTTTTGACACGTACAACTTGAAAATTTCAAACCATATACGCAATCACTTTCATTGAAACAATTTTATTATTGAATAAACCCTTCATCTGATCAACGGGATAAAAGAACTAACGCTCATGCTAATAATAATATTTCTTCAAATGATCGAGTGCCAGGATGCTTCAGTGTTTGCCTTCTTGATTGCGGGGTGTAAGTACCTTCTCTAACAATTCACGTAACCTTAAATGGTCCTTCCCAATTAGGTGACAATTTTCCTCGTTAAATTACATTGTCACGTAACCTCGATTTTCCTAAGGACCCGTCTCCAATTTTGAATGCTCTTCCCGAACTTTCCTATCGTGATGGGCTTTGGCTTCTACGCTTGTAGTTAACCATCGATGCGAGCCTCAATCTGCGTTCTCGAGAAGATCAAGGTCGATTGCAGGGCGACCTCGTTGTCTTGCTCGCTATAATGGGCCACTCACATGGCGGGAAAAGGCTGTTTCGGTTGGAATTACGGCCTCGATCCGTGCGTGAGAGCAAAAGGTGTTTCCCATTGATCCCCACTCAGGTTCTAATCGACCATAAAACGGCAAGTAATTCATACGCCCATTTTCACCTTTCGATCATCAAATTTCGCGAGCGTCTGAGTTGTTTGTTCGCTTCCGCTTGCCCATTGCCTTGTGGATAGGCGAAGATTGCCAATGCTTAACATACAACTTTGTTACATTAGTAAATTTGTGCGAGAATTGTGTGCCATGATCGAAACAATGGCTCGGTAACCCAGCGACACGGATGTAGTCATGCGAAGTTGATGATGTTGTTCTCGATGATGGTCGCCAATGGCTTCAATCCATTTGGTGAAGATGTCGATTGCCACCACTTGCATATTTGAATTGAGATCGCGCTAGAGGAAAAGGCCCATTATGTCGATTCCCACATGTCGAATGGCCATGCGCCACGGCGAGGGTACGCTTTCGATGGATGGCAATCTAGGTATATCCGCAAACCTCGACATTTGTCACATTTACGCACGTATAAGGCTGCATCTTTCCTTAGCGTGATCAATAATAACTTGCAAATAAAATTTTACATTGCCAAGGTCATGTGTGCCGGATGACCGCCACATTCTCCTTGATGGACCTCGTATAGAAGTTCTTGGGTCATTTCTGGTCGAACACAACGAAGCATCGGCCTTACCCTTGACCGCTTGTGCAGCACTCCTCCGACCACAGAGTATCGACATACTTGGTTCGGACAACTCTTGCTTTCGGTTTTTGTCCTCACGGTAATATACCTTTCGATGAAATCTTTATTAAATCGATCCGACATCCTTTCGGCGGCTCAATATCCATATTGGTCCTTCATCGG
>JABEVN020002142.1:0-22430 GCA_013146195.2 Codonopsis lanceolata
TCCACCACTCCCTTGTTTAGGGAAGAGCGAAATTCAAAGTGTGAGGAAAGTCTTTGTCTATGTTAGCACGTTGGAATGTGCCTCGGTTGCCTTGAGTGGATTTTGTATCCAAAATGGGAACTAAAGGTTTCCTCATGTCGGAGTTATCCTTATTTCGGGGATAACGGGATATGGGAATGCATTACCTTTCCATTCTCATTCTCCCCTTTTATCTTCGGGGAAAATAGAAATAAGAAAAGATATTGCGACACCCCCAACTGGATTTATTAAAATAGCCTTATGGCCCAATCGGATCGCTATGGGGCTATGGGTTTCCGCATCAAGTTATCCCTTGTTTAGGGATACGGGATATAGAGGACATCACCCCTCCATTCCGTATCTCCTTTTTTAGGAGAAAGGGAAAGTGCAAAGAGGAATGTTCACGAGGCCCAGCTGGATTAAGTTTTAAAGTTCGCCACCCTTTATTTTAAAGGCAAAAATAAAGGAAAACGAGAACCAGATTTTGGCGGGTTCGGGGCTAAGTTACGAGTTGGGAAGGTGCTAGGCACTCAGCTTCGCCCTTCGATCTCAGCGTTTTTGGTTGAAGTATGCTCGTTGTTATATTAATCTAGCAAATAAATAAGATCTTATTTTGACAAGAAAATTATGAGATACATTCGTTAGCTACATTGGACTACATGTTAGTCTCCTTCCAATAATTACAAACACATTTAAGAATATTTGGCCATTATAATGGCTTTTTACATAATTTTTCTAATCTAATCAGGGCGGCCTGGCGGCTTATATTGGCTACATTGTGTCCGGATTTTAAAATACTTTTTGAAAATAAAAGAAAGAAAAAATACAAATGAAAAATAAAAAATACACTCTTAAAAAATACCTTTTAGAGCGGTGGTGTCTTCGCTGTCCTCCTCGGGAGAGGAGTCTTTTTGTTTTGAATTGAATGGCTTGGAATTGAGCTGGATTTGCTTGATTTGATTGATGTTTTTGAGGCTTGGGCCAACTCGGGCGGTGACAACTTTATTTGGGTAGGTTTTGGCCTTTCGGGTTAGGCGGAACCTAGACTTAAGATTTTGACTTTTTAGCTCGTTACTCGAGGCGGAGTAGCGGCTTGTTTTGGGATTTTGGTTGGGGTTTTAAGGTGGATACCTAACAACTAGGCTAGGGATCACTTATAACCTATGGGTTTTGATTTGGCGAGTTTGGATGGGGTTTGGAGATTTTAGGAGCTTCGCTCACTTTTATCTACCTCTCGTCTTAGCTTGTATCGGAATCGCTTGACGAGCCCATTTGCAATAAAAGCTTGGCGTAAATTGAGCGAACAAAATGAGAGGCCGGGCTTTCTTATTTATCTTGGAGCTTGAGGGCCGGTGGGAATTTGTTGATTTCTCTCGTGCGTTGGCCGCTTGTACCTTGCGCTTGAAAAGTTGTCTTGAATTGATCGTGAGAGAAAGCATGAAGACATGCTTGGTGCGGCCAAGCATATGCTTGGAGCGGCACCAAGATGCTCTTTGGTGGCACCAAGTGCTTTTTAAAGTTGCAATTTTGACACTTTCCCCCCACAGGTTCATTGTTTCGCGCATCACGCTTTTTCTTTCGCATTTTTTCTTACGCTTGACTTGACATTTGTTAAGTTTTAACGAGATTCTTGATATTTTATGTCGAATAGGTCACATGCCGAGTGCGAGTGCATTGGGGTGTCTACAACTTGCCCTTTCGCTTCAGTAGCGATCTCCCGATTTCTTCGCCTATTTAACCAGTTGCCTTCATCCATTTGAACCTTTACGCTATTGGAGATCTTTTTAGAGAGAAAGGAGAGTAGAGAGAAGCTCGGCGGCTTGCTACAGTTCTTCCCAGATCGTTCCAGTCGCCGGTGTCATTGCAGCTTGAGTATTCTGATTTCACGAAGCAACCTCCTTCCAAAAACCTAACGGTAAGTCCCTTTTTCGTTTTCGTGTATGTCTATTTCCTCAATTTTCTGCATTTCGTGTTCATTTTCTTTCGTTTCGAAAAAAAACTTTCGCTCCTCCTTTCTTGAATTCTTCTCGAGCGAGACTACATAGGGTTTTAGGAAGTCCCCTAGGTTGAGATCGAGGAGAGTCCTCCATTGTGTCCTGTTTGCTAGGCGGGCAGGGCCTCTTGGATTTACCTAGAACTAGGGTTTTTCTCCCTTTTTTAGTGACTGTTCTTCGTAACGGACAGGATCTGACCGTGTTTTTTCCTCGATCTCTGTAGATGTCCGACGGGGAGTTTTCAGAAAATGATCGAGAAGAGTTCGATTCTGGCGGGCAAAAGCGACCCGATGGCGGTGAGGAATCCCGTCCACGGATGTAGTGTATGAAGAGGGAGGCGTCGTGGCCGGTGAGGTCGTAGCAGCGCATCCTCTCGTGCCCGGTGGATCCGAGGCCCATGTGCTGTAATTACCAATGTCGCTTCGAGCTTGTCAGGGGAGGTAGAGCAAGCCAGAGCTCTTGGCTGGCCGGGCCACGCACAGTTGGCCGAGCAAGAAAACGTGGTCGGAGAACGGGCTGATGAGGACGTGCTGCCCGCTGCTGGGGAGACCTTACCCGTTAACGAGGCTTGTGATTCGGCCGGGGAGGATTCTGACAATATCCCAATTGCACGGAGAAGAAGAAGACAACGAGTTGATCGCCCCGTAGATGAAGCTACTACTTCTGTCCCTGGTCCTGTCTGGATGTCCGAGGCTGATGAGACGTTATATGCGGCCCACTGGGCGTCATTGGATACCCCGGCTAAGTTGACCGCGTGGTTTACCTCCATGGGCATAGACGCAGGGGACTATCGTGTAGAGAAGGCCGTATTGGTGGACGGCGAGTATCCCCGTGAGCAAGACGGGAAGCTACTGTTTTATGCAGATTTTTTCCGAGTAGGATTACGACTGCCCCTCGACCCATTCTTTCTCGAGTTTCTGAGAACCTTTTGCCCGATGCCTAGCGACTTGATGCTGAACACTGTGCGGGCATTAATGGCGTACATAGTGGCATGTCGGTTGCTGCGAATAGAGCCCACCATTAAGTTGTTTCGGCGCTTGTTTATACTTACTGTTGATGTCTATGGCCGGGTGAATGCGCGATCTAACTCGAGCTTCCTGAGGATCTTATCTGATGTCCCGGGCAAGGTTGATTCCTGGGATCATAGAGGCCTTTTAGTCGAATCGAGGAGGGGCTGGCCGATAATGCCGATGAGTGAGGCTAGTATTCACGTCCCCAAACTTCCTCGCGGCAGCTTTCAAACCGGGGACACTGGTCGCCTGAATGTTATCCGGGATGCCCTAGGCTGTGTGATGGAGGGCGAAAGGCGGATTAGCCAAGAATACTTGTTTGACTGGAAGGAACTTTGTTGTAACCCTAGAAATCTGCGCTTGGCCGGGGTGCTCCGGGCAACCGTTCCCGGGGTTGAGCCTTTGTGCTCGTTTGATGAAGAAGAGGCCCACATGTACTGGGGTGACTGTCATGGTCAAAACTTTCGGGCAAACTGCCAGGAATGCCGCAGGCTCGGGCACAACTGCACGCCCGCTTATACCCTTGCTCCTGGTTCCTTTCCCTCTTTGACTGTTTTAAATAGTTGTTTTGCATATAGATGTCGTACTGATTTTCATTGCCCTCTTTTTGCAGCGATGATGACTCTACGACAACTGCAGCGACTTGAGGCCGAAGAAAGTAGAAGGGTGGCTGCTCTAGCGAGCAAACCACCTCAAGATGTCCCGCTTGTCCCTTTTGGCCCTTCGGCCAAGAAAACTCATGCGGCGAAGAAGCCGACTGAGACACTCCCTCCTCCTCCTCCGCGCAGGTTGAAGTACCCGCCCGCCGATGAGGCCGGCTGTGGCTGCGGCGGGGAAAAGGAAAAGGCTGCCATCTCCCCCAGCTGATAGACCTGTCCGTCAGCGGGGCACGGACTCTGAACACACTGCCCGGGAGTCGTTGAAGCCGTGGCTGGTGCCCGGTTATGAGATGCCGACTACTGTTGCCGCTGCCCGAGCCGTGGTTAGCGGGCTTTCAGAGGTCCCGAACATCGGGCACATTGACTTATCTGCCCGTGGAAGCCCCGCCGGCCTGGTGGGTAAGGGCATCGTGAAGAGGCTTCTGCAGGAGGAGGTGACTCACGACCGGGAGACTCCCGGGCATGTCATGCTCGGACATGTTGGCTTGAATTTGAGCGAGGTATGTGCGTAGTTACTCTTTTCCGCGGTCTGTCTTCGCTTATCTCGTACTGACTTTGTTTTTGTGTTTTGTCTTTTCAGATTGCCTCTACTTGCACCAACCTTTACAATCGATATACCGAGGAGAGGGACGCTCGGAAAAAAGCAGAGGCCGAGGGGGCGGAGCTGTCTGGCCTTGTGAAAAACAAAGGCGAGCAGGTGGCCGCACTTGACCGATCTTTGAAAGAGAGTGCTGCCACGATCAAGAAGCTTGAGGCCGACAAGAAGGCTCTGGCCGAGGAAAAGACGGCCCTCGTGGCCCAACAAAAGAAATCCCAAGCTGCTGAGAGCGCCTTGATCGGGCAGCGGGACCAGCTTCAGGCTGAGGTGAGGGTGCTGAAGGAGCAGGCGGCCAAGGATGCAGCGGCCATAGATTCCTTTTCTGATCAGCTGGCGGCGGCCAAAGTTCAAGCCGTGAAGGATTTCGAGGCTTCCCCCGTCTATGCCTCGCAAGTGCGCCGAGCCATACTTCCATATTATGCAGTGGGCACTAATCATATTCTGCGGATGCTTGCGGGTACGGGGGCGGTTGATATGAGAACAATGGCTGACTGGGCGTTGCTCGACCCCTACAGTCTTGAAGCCCGGAAGCTGCATCATCTGGTCCCTTATACTAAGGTCGAACTGGAGGCTATGGCCCGAGATGACCTGGACGACGGCTTGGAAGCGTGGGATCCCCCCAGCCCGCTGGCGGTGAATGTCTGCTTGATAGATGCCAGGAGGGCCGAGAAGGAAGGGCGACTCAATGAGGCGGCTGCCTAGCTTCAAGTGGAGTTGCAGGCCCCTGCTACCGAGGAACCAGCTGTTGCCCCTCAAACAGTCCCCGATGTAATTTGAAAAACTTCATGTCTTGTTTGGTCGACGAGCCTTTTGCAACAGAATTTGTAACCTTTTTGAAAATACTTGGTATCTGTATTTGTATTTATTTGACTGATTGTTTATTTGCTGTTATTCTGCCCGATGATGTTTGCTTGTGTTTTCCTGCATTTAATTAGTGCCAACACAATTGTATGCGGGGTAGTCCCCCAAAAAGATATCGGGCAATAATAATTGATTAAGTAATCGTGCAACATGGTACCAAAGACTAATCTATGAGTAATAGCGTAAACACATATTATCTTACTTTCGAGGGCTTGGCATGAGCCAAGGTTTTTTAGCGGGCAGAGCCCCTATCGCCTGGGGCGAGCTTCAGATGATTGCCTAGCGAGCATGGCTCAGCTTGGCGACTAACAACCGAGCATGGCCATTGTTCGGTGTGGGCGACCCGAGTCGGTTGTAGTATATCAACTGGGTGACAGGATATACGACTAAGCAGTGTTGCTCGGTCACTATGGGAACCCGAGGTAGCTTAGGCGCTATCCGATGGGCAAGGCCCCTGGCGGGCATCCTAAACGTGAACCGGCAGGCCACATCTCACCCACGGAGAAATTAAGTTCACTAGTACTTGGGTATTCTGAGTGTTTGACTGGGCCTGGCCCTGGTCGTTTGTAGGCTAGCGGCTTTTTTGATTATAATGTAGACAATCGATGCTCACAAAGTCTGAGTGAAAACATTGTAGAAAACTTGCCTTTATTGAATCAAATTGGTGACCCTCAACAGGGCTGAGGGTCTTGCCCGTTTATGTAAGGAAGATCAACTCTACGGATAGTATCTTTTCAGATGATTGGCATGCCATGGGTGCTTTAGGTCTTTTCCTTCCCGAGTCCTGAGTGTGTGTAGGTGCTCTTCTCGATAATACCAAGAACTGGAATGGTCCTTCCCAATTGGGTGATAGCTTTCCCCATTCTGCTCGCTGTCCGGTCACCTCAATCTTTCTGAGCACCCAGTCACCAACCATGAAGGCTCTGCCCCTGACCTTTTTGTCATGATGGGCTTTTGCCCGCTGCTTGTAGTTGACCATTCTGAGTCGAGCATCCAGTCTTCTTTCTTCTAGGAGGTCAAGGTCTATTGCCCGTGCAATTTGATTGTTTTGCTCGCTGTAATGAGAGACCCGATAACTAGGAAGAACCATTTCAACTGGAATCATTGCCTCTGATCCGTAAGTGAGAGCGAACGGGGTTTCCCTGTTGACCGCGTCAAGAGTTCTCGACGCCCATAAAGCCGATGGCGCCTCGGCCCATTTCCCCTCGCCGCCTTCCAAATTTCTCTTGAGTGCGTGCGAGTTGTTTGTTTCCTGGCTGGCTTGCCTGCTTCCCCTGAGGATAGGCTACAGAAGATTGCCAATGCTTGACGCCTAAGCGAGCACACTCTGCAGTAAACTTGTCCGAGAACTGTGTGCCATGGTCGGATACAATTGCCCGCGGAAGGCCAAACCTACACCACACTTGATCGTGGACGAACTTGATGACATTTGCTTCTGTGATCTTGGCCAGAGGCTTTGCTTCTATCCATTTTGTAAAGTAGTCAATAGTGACTACTGCATATTTGTATTTGCCTTGTGCCAGTGGGAAAGGCCCGATCAGGTCAATCCCCCACATATCGAAGGGCCAGGCCGCAACGACTGGGGTTTGCATGGTAGATGGAAGTCTTGGTATGTCCGCGTATCGCTGGCACTTGTCACATTCTCGAACGTATTTCTCTGCGTCCCTTCTGAGAGTTATCCAAGAGTAGTACACTCTCTCGCTAGAGGCGGTGCCCGGGTGGCCGCCGCATTCTCCTTCGTGTACCTCATACAAGACACCTTCAGTCAATTCCGGAGGCACACAACGGAGCATTGGTCTGACCTTAGATCGCTTGTATAGAATTCCCCCTACTACCGAGTACCGACAGGCCTGGCTTCTGACTGTGGTGGCCTTGACCTTGTCTGCGGGTAGGATCCCTTGCTCGATGTAGTCTTTGTAATCGTCAATCCAACTCCTGGCCGCTGGTTCAATGTCCATTACCACTGGTCTATCGATAGCCGGAGTCTCTAGATGCTCGATCATTACTGAAGGATTTAACAATAGTGATAAGCTTTTCTTCAATGATCTTAGATAGATAGTCTGCCGCATGTTCCGCTCGGTCAATTCTGATTATTTCCCAGAATTTGAAGTTTTTCAAAATTCCTTTGACAAGCTCGCAGTATTTGACTAGTGAGGGGTGATGCACCATGTATTCCCCCTGGACTTGGTTCACAACGAGTTGGGAATCCGAGTACACTGTGATCATATCGATTCCCATGTCCGCTGCTAGCTCGAGACCGGCAATTACTGCTTCGTATTCGGCCACATTGTTGGAGGCGGGGAACTTGAATCGTAATGCTAGCTCGAATTCTGTAACCTGGTCGGGAGCTATGAGAAGGATGCCAGCTCCGCTCCCGACTTTGCTTGCTGCTCCATCAACATATAAGTCCCAACAGTAGGCAGGTCGGGGTTGTGGCAGCTGTTCTTGCTCGGGCTCGTTTGCCCGCTGGTTTTCAGGCTCTTCTTGCTGGGTGAAGCTTGTTTCGACCAGAAAATCGGCTAATGCCTGGGCCTTGATTGCTCGCCTAGGCAGGTAGTCTATGTGGAATTCGGTGAGTTCTATCGCCCAGTTGAGTAATCTGCCCGATGAGTCCTTGGCTAGAAGAATCTTGCTTGGTGCATCTGTGTATACTATGATTACATGTGCAGAAAAATAAGCCCTTAATTTCCGGGCAGCTATGACAAGCGAGTAAGCTAATTTTTCTGCATTAAAATAACGACCCTCAACAGGACTGAGGGCTTTGGATACATAGTACACATGTTTTTGAATGTCCAATTCTTCCCTAACCAAAACAGCGGCCACAGCCTGGTCTGTGGCCGCTAGATACACATACAAAGGTTCGCCGGGCACAGGACTGCTAAGGAGGGGAGGCTTGCCGAGATATTCCCTGAGCTGCTCTAGGGCTTTGACGCAGTCTGCATTCCATTCGAAGCCTTTGTTGCCGCGCAGGATTTTGAAGAATGGTAGACACTTCTCCGCTGACCGGGAGATGAAGCGGCCAAGGGCAATGACTCTCCCATTCAATCGTTGTATGTGCTTAATGCAGTAGGGCTGCTCCATGTCGAGCAGGGCCTGGATCTTCTCTGGGTTTGCTTCTATACCTCGCTGGTTGACCATAAACCCGAGGAATTTTCCTGCTCGAACCCCGAAAGCGCATTTGCCCGGATTAAGCTTCATGTTATGTTTTCGTAGATTGGCAAATGTTTCTGCCAAGTCCAGAGTATGGTCGCGGCCTTTGGTTTTGATGACCATGTCATCTATATACGCTTCCATGTTCCTCCCAAGCTGCGAGCCGAAGACTTTGTTGACCATACGCTGATAGGTTGCCCCTGCATTCTTCAGCCCGAATGGCATCATTTTGTAGCAGTATAGGCCCCCCGCTGCCCGGAAGGCTGTTTTTGCTTTGTCTTGCCCATTCATCCTGACCTGGTGATACCCTGAGTATGCATCCAGGAAGCTGAGCATCTCGAAACCGGCAATGGAGTCCACGAGCATGTCTATTCGAGGCGCGGTAGCTTTTCTGGGCAGCTTTATTGAGGTTTGTGAAATCAACACACATCCGCCATTTGTCGCTTGCTTTCCCGACCATTACCACGCTTTGCTAGCCGTGTCTGCATCAGATTTCCTCGATGATGTCCGCCTTCATGAGCTTTTTCTACTGCCCTGGATGGCGGCACTTTTTTCCGGGAGTATTGCCTCTGACGCCGGATCTGGCCTGAATGTGGGGTCAACATTCAAGTCATGGCGCGCAACGCCTCGCCGATCCCTTGCATGTCTTCGATACCCAGCAAATACATCCGATCGTTCTTCAACAGTCAATCGCCTTTCCCGAGCCTCTGGGAGGCATGGCCTTCCCGATTTTGATTTTCTCGCCTGGGTAGGAGGGATTGATGATAATTTCTTCCTTCGCCTCAGGTTGATATCGGGTTCATCCCGCACTTGCGTGGTATCCATCTCAATATCTTGTGTCTTTGGGCGCTTTGCCTTACGCCTGAACGAGCTGGGGACGGGCTTGCACGGGCTCGTCTGTCCATGGGGTCGCTCGCTTCCCGGCTTCGCTCGATCTCTATGCGCTTTATGGAGGTGGTAACCGCCGTAGTGTCGGGTACCTCTTTCTCTGAGGTTGTCTGATCGGGAATGTCCACAATCGCTTTTCTTTTGGGAGTCTCTGACATACTCCCACATTGCCCGAGGTTTGCTATTCAGTATACCCACTCCATCCTCTGTGTAAAATTTTGCTTTTTGGTGAGGTATCGAAGTGACCATTTGAAATTTGGCCATGGCCGGCGCGCCCAGGATGCAATTGTACGCTGATTTGAGGTCGATCACCAGGAAAGTGATCATCTCAGTCCGGGTTTGTGCCCCGTCTCCCATGAACACCTCAAGCTCGATGGTCCCTTTTACGCCCACTTGGTGGTTAGTGAACCCTTCCAGCTTTCCAAGGTAGGGCTTTAGCCGGGCATCTGCTAACTCTAACTCTTTAAAGCAGGTATAGTACATGATATCTCTGCACGCACCAGTATCGAGCAGAACTCTGTGAACTTGCCATTCGTTTACCAGACAGGAGATGACCAGTGGTTGTTCGGAAGCAAGAGGGGTGCTTGCTAGCTCACCGCGGTAAAAAGATGTTGGGCTCCCCGCACGGAGAGTTTACCGCCGGATAGCGAGTATATGTGTTTTCCCAGTTGTGTGTTGGATGGAAGCTCTTCTTGGATCATGTTGACCACTCCTCGAATTTGAGGGGCCTGGCCACCTCTTCCTCGTGGAGGTCTGTCTTGTCTGTCATTATCCGCATTGTTCCCGTCGCCCTGGTTTTTCTTAAAGCGGTTTAATTTGCCCGCGTTTATGAGCTTTTGTATCTCGCGTTTCAGTACTACGCATTCCTCTGTAGTGTGTCCGGTGCCATGATGGTAGTCGCAGTACTTGTTGGGATCCCTAGTATGGGCGAGCTCGGGATCAAGAGGATATGGGACGGGCAAGGCGTCTCCGACTTGGAGCATGATGTTCTCCCGCGTTGTGTTTAACGGGGTAAACTGAGCTTCTCTAAATAGCCTTTGCCCATGGAGTGGATGATCTCCTCCTGTCTCGGCGTGAACGGTTGCTGCCTTCCTGGTCCTGGTCAGCTGGCGTGGCCGAGCTGTCCTGGGCCTTGTCCTTGTTTTTATTTTTGTCCGCCCGAGCAGTCTCGGTCGAGCGTAATAGGTGGGAACTTGCTAGCAGCCTCGGCTTTGAGGCTCCCTGTTCATAGCTAACATTGTTTTCAGTGGCCATGCTCTCATGTTGTTCAGATAACAGAAAGTAATTTCGGGGTCACTGGTCGCGGTCACCTGGTCGAGCATCTCCTCGAACCTCTTCAAATAGCTTCCATATGACTCATGCTCGCCTTGCTTTACTTTAGCGAGATCGAATCGATTTTTTGGTGTTGGCCCAGCAGTGCCGAATTCTTCAAGGAATTTCTCCCTCAACACTTCCCAACTGCCTATGGATCCACGGGGAACCCTTCCAAGCCATGTTTGTGCTTTCCCTTGTAGAGCTCCCTCGAATGCTCGCATTTTTAGAGCTTCAATATCTGTCACCATTCGAATTTGTGCCTCGAATGATCTGAGCCAGTCGCTTGCCCGCGTCTTCCCGAAGTATTTCTCAAATTGCGGGAATATGATACCTTGAGCGGGCGGTGCATTCTCGATTTCAGGAGTGAAAGGGCTTCCTTCCAATGGCTTGATGGCACCATAGCCGGGCTTGGCCACGGCCATGTTAGCCATTTTTTTGCCATGTCGCGTTTCATAGCCTCCATGCGCTCGGACAGGCGTTTTTCAGCATCCAGAGTAATGCCGGATGAACGGGCACGATCTGACCGATGTCCATGTGAGGCCGGCGGGCAGAAGGTTGGCGCGCAGGAAGCTTCCATCTCTGTCTACTCGCTGTCTATGCTTAGCCCGGTATGCTTCCTTCTCGGCAGTGTTCGCGAAGCTCATGGTGATCAAGTATTTTCACCGCAGACATGATAATTTTGCCCGCCGCCCGCTTTGTGTGAAAAATTTGGGCGGCTATATCTGCTTTCCGCCGATCATCTCGCCGCTTTTACCTCTTCAACCTTCTCTGACGGTATGCGAATCACGGATTGAAGGCGCTTGCTTGGAGCGGGCAGACGTTGTGAGGCATGGCCATCACCAACAGCCACGGGGATACTGAGTGTTGGTAATTCTAAGTCGCCATCGAACCGGCATGGCCTGCAAGTAGTCGCTGGTTGAGTTTGTACATCTTGCTATAATAGTCCGCTTGGACTTGGAGGCAGCAGCCTTGTTGTGCCGGTGGATTCACATGATTCACATGGCCATCGCCATGGCCATTCTCATTCAGGGCCCCGAGATCCCGCCGGCACTAAGCCGCCATTGATGATCTCCCTAGCATCTCGTTGGCACGCACTGGCCGGCATGCCGAGACGGCTGCTCCTCTACATGTGGCACGCCCTTCCCATGTGCCGCTTTGCCATGCAATGATCTTCTTGCTTCTAGTCCGAACCCCTGGGGTGCTTTAGGTGGAAGATCGCCGCCAACCGGCTTCCGGCAAATGGTTGTTGCTTTCGCGGTGTTTGTACCACCATTGCAATTGGTGGTTATTAAGAAATTTGCACCGTAAGACTTGAAAGAGTGGGGTGTTGAGAAGTTCCCGGCAATGGAACCAAACTGATGCGGCAAAATCCTCAGCTTGGGCCATCTGTTCTGGGGGTAGGATATCCTGGCTTGAACCCGGGCCGAGAGCAAAGAAAACTTCCTTGAACAAGTGGCTCGCGAAGTGAGAGTAAGTATCGTATGAAACGTATACCGTAACTCAAGGAAGAGGCATGTATGAGAGCATGTACCTTTGTGATGTCTGGCGGAGGAGTATTTATTGGCCCTTGTGTGATTGAATCCGAGTAGGATTTGGTTTCTTTAGTCATCTTGTTCCACAAGGAGAGAAACTCTAGATATCATGGTGATATACGGCTGGCCGCGTTATATCAGGAATGGATAAGGCAAGTGTCCTGCCTACATATGGTAACTTGTGGCCGTGTCTTGGCGGGCAAGCCACTTGGTGTCTTCTGCTCGATAAGGACTGAGCGGGCAAGGCCCTGCTCGCCTACATGATAGAAGATGTATTTGAGTTGATTATAGTTCCCGGGCAAGGCCCCTGATCGGACAGGCCGGGCCTGTGCCCGACCAGGTTGGATCGGGAACATCATGCTTGCTGTTAGATGTTGCTCTTCTCATGCTCGCTGGGCCTGTGGGCCCTTCAAGACTCCGGCTCGTGATCGGCACGTGATGGTAGCTCGTGCTCTGCTCGTGACCGGATTTGGGCTAGGAATATCATAAGTTAACTTTTATTTTGTCTTACCGAGAATGGAATGAATAAATTAGCACTTGAAAAGTAATAGATTTTTTTTCACCCAAAGTAATAGGGGTGAAAAGTGAAACCACAAAACCACGGAAATCAACCCGAACCAAACTAATCGACTTGGTTCGGTTTTGATAAAAAACGGTTCGATTTTGGTTTTAACAATTAGAAAATTACTCAGTTCGGTTCGATTTACGATTTTTAGTACCAAACCAAATCGAACCAAACTAACATAGATATATTTTATTATTATTATATAATGTAATTTATATATCATTTGTTAACTATTCTAAACTTTTAGATCATCTTGATTTAGTCATAATATATATATATATATATATAAACACACACACACACACAAAATCTTGATTATTGGAGGACTATTATTTTTTTCATTATTTGTGTTTATTTTGGAACTTGTATTATAATCTTTATGATAATTTTATTTTACTAGGTTATTATCTAATTTTGATGTTAATTCCAGATTAAAATCTTATTCTTAATGATGATTAAGTTGATTAAAAATAATTTACATAAACCACCAAACTGAACCGAGTGGTTCGGTTCGGTTCCAATCCTTTAGATAAGTGTTAATAATTACATATAATATAAATTTTACAATTACATAATTTTTATCTTACATATTGCTCCAAAATCGGTTCCAACAACCCCACCTACAACTCTGACATCTTCTCCTTCTCCATCTCAAATACTATTGTACGATGATATGTGGGATGATTCGAGTTTTATAAATTAGGTGGCATGTTTTTTTAATATTTTAATTAATTAATCACTTTTATGCATAAAATATAGTTAAATTAAGGATAATATAATTTTTTGGTCCCTGAACTATACCAATACTATGCGTTTGGTCCTTGTATTTTTTTTTATAATGTGTTTAGTCCTTAAAGTAGGTTTTTAGTAAGAGATTACCCCCTGACGGGGTTACCGTCAGTTTTGCCATTATGTTTTTTTTTGAAAACTCAATTTTACCCTTACTAATGTTAGTGGTTTAAAATAAAAAAAAATGAAAAATGAAAAAAGAAAAAAAAGGGAATCGGTACAAATTCAACCCGTCAACATCTCGCCCACCATCCAACTCAAACCCGCTCCTCAATCTCGACCCATTAATCTGGTCCAAAACCCTACAGCACCAACCGATCACGATCAGATCAACCCATTCTTCAACCCACAACCCGTTTCCCAATCCGACGTCGGCCACACTTCTACTCCATCTTCGCGGCACGCTCCCACCACCGTTTTAACAACGGACACCACCAATTTCAGAGCCATGGTTCAGGAATTCACAGGCATCTCGGCTCCTCTTTTCACTAATTCGTCCTTACCGTTCCCGAGAAGTAGACTAGATCTTTTCGGTACGCCTTCCTCCATCAGATCTAATTTCCTCAACCAAAGCGTCCATTCGCTCTCTTCACTGAACTCCGTAATGATCCCGCCCATAGGAGCATTTTCTGAGAAGCAATTCGCTAATAAGGTTATTTTGAAATTTTATGTGGGTCGTCCGTCGCTCTTCGTTGTTCGCGATCAGATTGCGAAGACTTGGAACTTCAAATGCTCCTTCGTGGTGGGTCTTTTGGATCCAAGACACGTCATGGTTCATTTTGCTTCCGCGGAAGATGCGGATGAAAAAGGAAAACCTTAGCATTAACACATCCGATGTATGCTCGCGTTTGTGTGGAAATAAATGTCGCCCGTGAGTTACCTTCGAAAATCTGGATTGGCACGTCGAAGGAGGAAGGGGGCAACCACTAGATTTCGAGGGAAATATTCATTACTGTGAGGGTTGTGGTATTTTTGGGCCATACCTTTAGTGTGTGCAGGAAGAGTCGACGTCGATCTCCTCCTTCCAAGGAGCAACGACATATTAAAGGGAAAGAGCCAACTGTAGTGCAGGAAGAGGGGAAGGTATGTGTAAAAAGGGGATGTTGGTCAAACAAGTGACTGAGGGTAAAATTCGGTTTTCAAAAAAAAACATAACGTCAAAACTAACGGTAACCCCGTCAGGGGGTAATGTCTTATTAAAAACCTACTTTAAGGACCAAACACATTACAAAAAAAAAATACAGGGACCAAACACATAATATTGGTATAGTTCAGGGACCAAAAAAATTATATTATCCTAAAATTAATCTGTCTGAATCTTCTTTGTCTCACGTGTAGATGGAAATACTAGATATAGTTATTGCATCTCGCGTTTCAAAACCATAAATTGTTATGAAACAAGAGCCTCCAAAAGAAGATTAAGTAGTGATATAATTATGGTTGCACAATGTTTTCCTTCAATTCAAAGTTCTTAGTTTTTATTTGTTGTTAGTATTTCCTTTTCGAGGTCAGGTTCCTCCGTCCTCCCTCCTATAAGGGCAAGGCTGGTTGTCCCCCTCAAGTTTGTAATATTATTTCTATTAATAAAATATAACAGGGTACCGCACCTGTTTCCCTAAAAACAATCAAAGTAACTTTAGATTTTTCTTCCACTGTAGATAATCATATTGTTTTAATTGGTTGCCAAGATATGTTAATTTTAAATTATTTATTATATTGAGTTATTTGAATATTAACATCGTCTTTATATTGACATCATCCCATACTGATACCGTACAATAGGCACGAACACAGAATCTAGTTAATTACAATTTCTGTCTTAATTATTTTAGATTTTGATTAACTATAGATTGTGATCCAAAAGCTACTTGTATTAAAAAAAAATCTATAATCCGATGAAAATTTAAGTTCTTTTTTAAACCTTTCCTTGCGAAATTGTCTCTTTATTTATTTCTCTCTACATCTAATCTTCACTTCCGTCCAATTAAACTTTTCTATCTCCTCTACTCCTCTCAAGCCATCTCTGACTCAAAATACCATATTTGGCTTAGTTTTAACGCCAATGACTATTCCAATTCCTTCCTAATAAATATACATCAAAGAAATATTTCTTAGTATATTCTACTTTTATTTTATTAACCGTTGAAAATATTTATTAATTAGCTATAAAAAGAAAGATAAAAGCTTAAGTATGACGATCTTACGGATATATTTTATAAGGTGGATTCTCATTACCTGAGTTATCGTATGTTGATGGATTGAACTATAAAAGAGTGGAAATTTGTGTTACGAATTAAGATACGTAAGACCGTTTTAGAAAAGACCTAATCAAAAGAAAAACTATTTTCATACCTAAAAACTTATCCAACTTTAGTTTTTCATCTATTCCCATAAAATTGTCTTGTTTCCAAACTTTCATTCTAATTCCCGGTTTACTCCCCATTAAAAACGAGAAAAACATTCTACCAAAAAGAAATAATGATACTCCTTCAGTCTGTGGACTAGGCGGCTAGCCCTATTAGCTAGTGGCCAAGCTAGAATTTTGGAGCCGTATACGTTTGAATGATACTTCTTTAATTTCAGGCAAAGAGTTCACTATATCTTTTTTGATATTTCATTTAAAGAGTCAATTTTTAAAAAGGGAAACGTTATTTTCACTATAATTTTTACTTATCTACTACATTCTTTATTATTAATTAAATAAATATATATTTGAACAACTACCCATTTTTAAGTTGACTAATCAAATTATTTTCTTAATTACCTTCTAACATTATTATTTTTATCAAACATCAATGGATAACATAATTATTCTATTTATATTCTTAACATTTTAATTTTTAACAAACGAGGTACTTAATTTTTTTCGTAATAAATATGTTTAATAAAATTTTCTACTCATTCACGTTTCATATTCCATTATCATAAAAATAATATGATTAATAAATTTTCTTTCAAAATTTTAGATTATATTGGATATTTTATTATCAAAAATTAATATTCTAATTTAGTTTAAAGATATTATTTTAAAATATCAATTCAATTATTATGGTAGATATTAAACTGAAAATTGGTTTCAATCAACTCAAGAATTAAATTTCCGAATCAATTATAAAGGTAGGCAAAATATTTAAATATTACGATACTATTTCATATTACGATTTTACTATTCGATTAGTTTTTAGTATTATATCCTTTAAATTTCACTTTTAATTGTTTTCCGTAACCAATGAAGATATATTTACTCAAAGTTTTGTAGACAAAATGTCCTTACGATATTTTTTTATTATACAATATTTAGTCATAAGATTAAATAGTAAAGCCATTACAAAAAGAAAAAAATAGAATAACTATGTTGTTCATAAATGTTTGAACTAAAAAATAATGTTAAAAGGTAATTAGGAAAGTAACTTGATTAGTCAACTTAAAATAGGAAAATATTTAATGAGTAATTTTATCCAAACATGTATTTATTTGATGTAATAATTAAAAATATAGTGGATAAACAAAAATTGTAGTGAAAATAATCTTTCCCTTTAAAAAGTAAATCATAAAAATATTATTTTATTACTAATAAGTTACTAAAAATGTTATTTTCTTAAAAATTTTAACTTTCAAATAAGGATTCTTTACTCTAAACAAAAGGAGTATTATTTTAAGTGATTATTTTTCACCGCTAATTGATTTATTATACTTCTATAATAATAATCAGTAATACATTAATAATATTCAATTAAGTTAACTTTTATTTTCTTACCGAGAATGGAATGAATAAATTAGCACTTGAAAAGTAATAGATTGTTTTTCACCAAAAGTAATAGGGGGTGAAAAGTGAAACCACAAAACCATGGAACTCAACCCGAACCAAACAGATCGACTTGGTTCGATTTTGGTCAAAGACGGTCCGATTTTGGTTTTAACAATTGGAAAATTACTCAGTTTGATTCGGTTACGATTTTTGGTACCAAACCAAATCAAACCAAACTAACATAGATATATATTTTTATTATTATATAATGTAATTTATATATCCTTTGTTAACTATAATAAAATTTTAGATTATCTTGATTTAGTCATAATACAGAAAATCTTGATTGTTGGAGGACTATTATTTTTTTCATTATTTGTGTTTTTTTGGAACTTGTATTGTAATATTTATGATAATTTTATTTTCCTATGTTATTATCTAATTTTGATGTTAATTCCAGATTAAAATCTTATTTTTATTCTTATTCTTAATGATGATTAAGTTGATTAAAAATAATTTACATAAACCACCAAACTGAACCGAGTGGTTCGGTTCGGTTCCAATTCTTCTTCGGTTCGGTTTGGTTCGATTATACATTTTTGGAACCAATGGGATGCGGTTCGGTTTGTGGTTTTGAACTAAACCAAACCACTTACACCCATAAAAAGTAACCATTCTCAATAAATCATAATCTCGTCGTTCTACCAAAAGATTTTCTTTTTGAAAAGTCTAATTATTAAAGGACATATAACATTAGTCGTGGTCATAATTACAATAATGATTGAATATTATCAATATGTTAATATCAAATGTAAAAAATTAATGTCTAAATGCTATAAAGATTCTAGACATGATTTTTGAAATTGAATTCATAAAATGAAACATATCAAAATGGTATAGTGGATTTTTTGTCTAGAACGGAGAAACTACATTATAATAGAAGATATAAATTCGGGTCGGTCTACTTCCAAAAGTTTTCAATCGCTTTAGTCAGTTATCTTTTTTTTTTCCAACTGGAAAAAAATCAATTTTGGCAGCGAAAATACTACAATACCCTTATTGAGCCTAAGACACACGACGGATCACTCACTTTAATGTAACGTGCGCTGCATCAAATTTTTCACCGCAATGCATCAATTTAATTGCATTAATTTTTCGTGTTGCATCGATTTAAATTTATAATTCAAGTTTTGCACCGCGATGCATTTATTTAAATTCATAATCTAATTTTTACCATGCGATGCATCAATTTAAATTCCTCATCCAATCTTGTATCATGCTGCATCATATTTTTGCACGGCGATTCAAAATCATGTTGAACCAGACCTTCATGGCATCCACCTTCTTCTTCCTTCATCTCCTCCGTCGTAAGCGTTTTTTTTTCCTTTGTCTTCCTCCCTACTGAAAAATCTTCAACTCATCACAAGTTCATTACAATTCTGTACTTAATGAATCAGAAAAATTGTTTATCTTTTGGGGGCATTGCCTCCAATCCCCCACGAAGGGTTGCTGCTCCCTAGTTTGACCCCACCGACCTGACCGGGAAGGTCGATCATTGTTTCGTTGTGCATAATCGTAATTTTTAAAACTCAAAATGTTGATCAGGACTATGGAAGAAGATGATCTGGGCATTTTAGGAACAATATTTCAAAAATAAATTTTATCGATTGATAAAAAAACCCTGGATAGTAGAGAAAAAAAATGTAAAAAAGTGTATTGGCTTAAAAAAAATTCAAAATTATTTTCAAAGGCTGCGGGGCCATTGCCGTTTAGGCCATAAGGTGGCCCCACCACTGGGCCTAGGCGTCCGGGTTAAAAGCCAGACTTTTAAATGGTTTATATATTTGGAGATATTGCGGTCGGTGCATTTTTTAAAGTTTTTAATTGCTAAATTAATATTTTTTTCAATCGAAAAAAAAAATCTTGGGGGCGAAATAACTACAATACCCTTAATTAGCGTGAGACGCTACGGAAATGAATCGTGCTGCATTGGCTATTGAACCTCGATTTATTAATTTTTGTATCGAGATTCAATAGTTTAATTATGTAGTCTAATTGCATCGCGATTCATCAATTTTATTGCACTAATTTTTGCACAACGGTTCAATAGTTTAATTGTCTAGTGACTCTAGTCTAATTGCACCGCTCCGCCTCTGCCTTCATCCATTTTGAAAAATCTTTCAACCAAGCACATATCCATTACATTTTCGTATTTCATGAATCAAACAAATCGTTTATCTTTTCGGTGTGTTGTCCCCAAACCCTCACAACGGGGCGCTGCCCCCGCAACCTGACCGAATAGGTCGTTCCTCGTTTGATTTTGGAATCCAAAGTATTTTACCGGAGCTGTTAAAGTAGATGATAATATTTTTTGAACAATACTTTAAAAAGTAATCTTTTATTATTGAAAAAAAACCGAAATACTGCAGATGTTATAAACTTTGAAAAATAAACAGGTCATAATTTACCCATAGATATTTTCAACCATATCCCTCGCTTCTCCGGGCTTAAAAAGGTTGACCCGCAAGCCCCAACCCTATTAAAATCTTAGTGGCACTGCATTATACTTGTTAAATTTCTTTACAAATTCTAGATGCCCATGGGCTTATGAACTTTTATCAAAAACATTGGTATATAAGTAATTACACAAATACATGGATGGTTTTTGAGAGGCCAAAATAGAAGTTGGGTAGGTAAAAATTGTCATTAATCCTTCCAATGACCATACTCCCTCCATCCCTAAATTATTGTCCAATTTTTCTTTTTCAATTCGTCCATCCAAAAATAATTATCTTATTTAAAATTTTTGTTTTTAGGATAATATTTTTATCATTTTATCCTTATTTTTTACATCTTACTTTAATTAAGGGTCACATATACATGAACTTTAAAGGAAACTACACATTAAACTAATACTCCCTCCATCCTTAATTTATTATCCTGGTTGACCCGGCGCAACGTTTAAGAAAACCTATTTAACTGGATTATTAATATTGATTTAATGTGTAGTTTCCTTTAAAGCCCATATATATGTGGCCCATAATTAAAGTAGGGTGAAAAAGTAAGGGTAAAGTGGTAAAAGTGATGTTCTAAAAAGATAAGTTTCAAAATGAACAATTATTTTGGGACGGACGAAAAAGGAAAAGAGAACGATAATTTAGGGACGGAGGGAGTATTAATAATCTAATCAAATATGTTTTCTTAAACAGTGTACCTAGTCCAGCAAAAAGATGATTTAAAGACCGATCGAGGGAGTATTATTTTTCTTTTTACTATTGTGAGGATGAAGACTAAGATATTATTTGGCACGTTTCGATTAGAATATAGTATTAGTAACATTTTTCACTTTATGAACACGGTCCAAAAGAATTACCGCGTAAATAATTTGTCAAAATACTATTAAGATTCATTTCCCTTAATTTAAGATTCTTTCCATTATTATTTTATTATTTTTGGATTTACAGTTGTCTATTGTTAAACTTTCCCTTCTTAGAAACAGGTATGAAATCGTAAAGATTGTATGACAACTCATAATATATTTAAATGAAAATTACTTATGAATCAAGACAACTCTAAATATGGTAATTAATAAGGCCGATTTCTCCTATATAAATAGCTCATTCCACAGACCATATTTTCTTGTGCTTTCTTCTCTTCTGTTCATCCATATTTCTTAGCCTTCTTACGCCATGGATTACTCCGTGTTAAGGCCTAAGGTATTGTCTATTGTCTTCTTTTTCCTTCATTCTCTTCTTCAACAATTTTGTATGATTTGATTTAGAAATTATAATTTTATTTTAAAGATTTGAATTATTTACTAGTGAAATTTTAATTATGCTTTTCTCGATGTCCTAATCTATATTGATCATAGCTGTGCTTGCTTTCGTAAATTTTCCGGCTATGTTATTTAATCTTTTGTTTTTGCCGAAGTACCTGTGTTAAGCAACACGCCATGGTTATGTTCGCCGTTTTTTAGACTAAATATAGTGCAAAATATTTAATTTTGGTGGATTCGGCTCTCGAATCTGTACCCATATTTTTTTCGAGAAGTTTGATTTCAATTAGTTATATTGGAAAAAATCAATTGGATGATTTGAGGGATTCAACTAGTTTATTTTCATCCTTAGAAATTTGTTGCAGTGCTTTCGGAAAAAGTAAAAAAAATTGTGAACTCTATAAGTCTCTAATACCATTGTGGTTTATTGAACCACAGAAAGCTGAAAAGAAGCCGGAGCCAGCACCTGCAGCAGCAGCACCAGCCAGCCAGCAACACCACAACGTGAAGAAGACGGTCGTGGTCGTAGAGGCAGTGAATGTACATGGGTGGTTCCGTGGCGGAGGTTATATGGACCCATTTATGGATTCTTGGGGTTGTGGTGGTGGAGGCTATTTTGACCAAATGGATAATTTTTCTTCAGCTCGGAGATTAAACAACATTGATATATCCTATACAAGACGAGCTTTAATCAACTTCCGTGACTACAATGATTCCGATGCTGCATACTATGATGCCCGACCTCCTCCGCGTGGACGCCATCAAGACTACGACGATTGTTACTACGGACGTGGACCTGCAGCTGCATTACCACCACACCATTCATCCGGTTACATGTTGCCACCACCACCATCGTCTTCGCGCTACTATGGTGGCTATGCACCACACTATGCCCCGCCACCGCCATATCGCTATCCATCGCACTTTTACTAGAATGACCGGAATCTCTCTCGGCTACACTTGCAGTGTAACATGATGTCTCTGCTGCACCTAATTATGTTTTCGACGTTTACCTCTTCGCTCAATTGTTTTTTTATTTTCAAGTTTAATTAGATCTGTTTATTTCGTTCATTATTTCTTTGTCAGAGTATTTTGGTTATTAATTTAATTTCTTCTGGATCAAAGGTCTGAGTTCGGATCAAAGCATCTATACTATTGCAATTAATTGTTTGTTTGGGTAATTATCAAAGCATCTGAGTTCATTCTTTTATTGGTAAAAATAGCAATTTAAAACCAACATCAATTTATAATAAATATGTGATACATATCTTATATTGCAAGTAATAGTAAGTTTTTATATAATCTAAAATAATTAAAATCAACATAATTTTTAACCAAGATGAGATATACATCTTCTATTGATAATAATGGTAGAAGTCTTTTATCAAAAACTTTGAAAACTAACATCACTTCTAACCAATGTATGATACATCTTTTCAATTAGTAATTAATAAGTATTTTTAATACAAACATCAATTTCTAACTAATGTGATACATTCTTCTATTGGTAATTATAGTAGAATATTTTG
>JABEVN020002143.1:0-22424 GCA_013146195.2 Codonopsis lanceolata
AAAAACATGTCGAGCAAACATGATAAATCAACCATCAAGATAACATAACTATATTGTAATCATCAACATCCACCAAGCTCGACTACTATAAGTCGGCTACCAAAAGAATAAGTACTAACAACAAGTACAAATACCAAACACACAATAAGTCTTGCTACCCTTCATAAAGTTTACATAACTTTACTTTTCCCATTGTCCTTGCTAAAAGAAAATGTGTAACTAAACAACTAGGTAGCAACCTTGCAAAAACTTCACCAACGCAACTCGAGAATCACTTCGATCCGCTAGCACGACTGGATCTAGGGAAAACAATCAAACAAATAGGAGTAAGTCATAATGACTTAGTAATTTACTAAACATAACTTTCCGTCATGGATCATGCTCAATATTTGATTTTTTTTGGGGAAACAAGACGGCACTGCGGGATTTTATTAAAACGAAAAACAACAAATACAACGAGAGGGGGACAACCACCACCCAAACAAAAAGGGGGACAAAGGAGCCTTACCTCAAAAGACAAAAGGCTACAACAATTAACTATGTTTTCTAAAGTTATAAAGGCCTATACGATCATGAAATAAAGCACGACTAGCGCACAAGGAAGGTCGATAGAGAATTATAACTTTGAAAGCCTTTTGTGGTCATGAGCAATCGAAGCAAGCTTGTCGGCAAAGAAAATTCTTTTCTCTCAAGACATGAGCAATGGAGTAATTGCCAAGACAAGAAATACAAATCCGAAGCTCATACTCAAACTTCCATTTAGCACTATGCTTGTGAGTTAAAACCATAACAAAGAAATAGAGAGTTTGGAAGCCCATACACGCCTTTGAGCGAAGATCCATCGAGTGTTAAACATACCAACCAGGTGGAGGAGACCATCGAACCCACCAACCCTTCCCTTGCACGGATTGACAATAGGAGACCAAGACAATCCATACCCAAACTAGCCATAGTTGAAAAGGGAAGACTTGGGACGAGGAAAAGCGAAAGCATGACATATAAACTACCTTTAACTGCAGGCGTGATCCTACCGGGATGCATGGGTTGAGAGTGAAAAGTGCACAACACCTAGTCTTCCATATTTCCGCCAAGAGAACAAAAAATATAACAAGGCATGAAGCACCAAATTGATTCTGGGTTGAACTCCCTTTACACCAGTCACAAATAAGTGCTCAAATGAAACATAACAACCATTTTATGAAAGATATCTAAAAAGCCCCGAACGACCTTGGCGATTTTTGGAAATCGAGCAAATGACTTAAAGATTCACGGTCAGAGGAGCAACAATGACATTTCGAAACAATGGGAATTCTTTAAGGCATAGCTTGCATGTCCAGGTCTGATCTGACTCGTAATATAACTTCCATGCAAAGCAACTAATTTTGATGGGGATCCATGATTTCTAGATCTTAGAGGCCCGCAGCATAGATGGAGAACGAAGGCGAATGATGTCCAAAAAATCGAGGAATGAACGGCGGAATTGGAAAGAGTAGATATGAGCTTATCGGAACTCTTTGATCACATAACACATTGCGTGCAAGCTGATGAATGTGAACTGGAAGCAGCGGGAGCAAATCACCAAGGTTCTATAAAGCTTGGTGAACCGAAATTCGTGCGTCGAGTGGCCGGGGGCCTTCCAGAACCACACCACTCCAATTGTCTAGCCAAAAACAAATCTGGCCCTCACCAACCAACCACCTACTATGGGGCCACTAAAGGAAGTTGAGCCATAATGGCTTTCCACTGTGGAGCAGCCGATAAGCCACTAGAGAAACCTCCATTTCCATAATATTTCATATGAACAAATCTGGCCCATAGACTTTTGCCAACCAAGGCACTCCAAGCCATCTTCGCATGCAAGGATCGCATAACTTTGTTGGAGAGGCGAATGCCAAGGCCACCTTCATGAAAGGGGCGACAAATAGATGACCAAGAAACCCAATGAGATCGATGAGTACCCGCGGAGCTCCAAACAAATTCAGCCATTAGAGATTCAATCATGCGAATCACAATGATAGGGACGCGAATTGCGGCCAAGGTATCACGTAGCAATCTTTGCTAAACGATTTAATTAAAGTGAGGCGACCCCCATGGATAATGAGACGAGCAGGCTTTCCAGCCCGACAAACGGCGGTGAAATTTGAGCTCAATATCTTCAGAGTGGGACCGTTTAATCCGACCATAAAATATGGGAATACCCAAATAATGCATAGGAAAGGATTGGCGGCTGCACCCTGACCAAGCAGTAATATGTCGGGATTTGGAAATCGAGCAGGAGGCATGAACATAAAACCACTTTGTGTAGATTAATCAATTGCCCATAACTCTACTCAAACTTAGAAAGGACATGACGGAGAGCTAATATAGACCGCTTTGCAACATTACAAAAAATCAGCATGTCATCGGCGTACAGCAAATGAGATATCGAAAGCCCACCACGACCATGAGAGAAAGGAACAATGGCCCGTTCTAATACAGAATTATTTAGAGCAGCAAATAGAACTTCTTGAGCAAGAATGAAAAATAGCGGAGAGAGCGGATCGCCTTGTCGAAGACCCCGTGTGGACGAGAAGAAACCAAAGCTGTTCTCGTTAATCCTAACAGAATACCAGACATTACTTATCCTTCTATCAATTAAAACACAAAAGGATGGACAAAAGCCAAGAGTTAAAAGAGATTTCCTAAGAAAGTCCCATTCCAATCTATCGTAGGCCTTAGACATATCTAGTTTGAAGGCCACATTTCGACCCCGACACTTATGACCAATCCTGTGAATCAACTCCTGAGCAAGAGCAATATTTTCTTGAATACTCCTTCCCTTGACAAAGCCCGATTGTTCCCACGAGATAATAGTGGGAAGCATAGTAGCAAGCCGGGATGCAATAATCTTGGATATAATTTTGCTCGCAAAATTGCACAGACTAATGGGACGGAGTTCCGACAAGCCAGACGGATTATCCAGTTTAGGAATTAACACCAGAGTAGTTGCCGCCAAACCCCTAAATAAAGGATAGCCACCAAAAAATTCCTGAACCGCAGCTATAACTTCACCTTTGATGATGTCCCAACCGCCCAAAAAGAAGTGCCCAGTAAAACCATCCGGGCCAGGGGCGCTGTTAGGATTAAGGTCTTTGACAGCCTGCCATATTTCAGCCTCCACAGGCATTTGCTTAAGGAAAGTATTATCCTGAGAAGTGACCTTGGTTGGGATGTTTAGAAAAATCAAATCATCAATATAGTGATGCCTAGAGGTAAAAAGATTAGTGAAAGGGGGGACCACAATCTCACCAATTTTGGTAGGGTCCGAGCTCCAACATCAGTCATCCATTTTAATTTTAACTATGTTGATACGAGAGAGATCCCGAAGACTGGCGTGAAAGAAAGCGGTATTACGATCGCTGTCAAATAACCAATTATTTCTAGATTTTTGCTGGAGGAATTCCATGTCCCAAGCTAGCAATTGGGTGACTTCCTGTTTGGCTAAATCCAACTGCCTAGAAATATCCATATCCCAGCCCTGCTGGAGATCCACTTCAAACTTATTAACTTCATCCTGCTTAGCTGCCAACCTCCGCTGAACATGACCAAATACTTTCCAATTCCATACCTTTAATCCATGCCATAATAGAAGAAGCTTGCGGTGAAAAATAAACATAGCCGAACCAATAACAGGCCTCTCCCATTGATTCCGAACAAAATCCTAAAAATTAACATGATCCATCCACATCCTTTGAAAGTGAAATAACCCCTTGGGTTTGTTAATACAAGGAAACTCAAAAAGTAAAGGGAATGATCAGAACACACTCGGCTAAGATGAGTAACTCGCAAAGCAGGGAAACTTGATTGATAAAGCCCATTAAACAAAATCCGATCCAATCGCTGCCAAATGCGGTGAGAACCTTCCTGATTATTGCACCATGTATATTGACTACCTTCAAAACCCGCATCACATAAACCCGCCCTAGTCTGAAACACATTAAAATCAGCCATGCTAGACTAGTCATAACCAACACCGCCCAATTTTTCACTAGATTGAGCGATGATATTGAAATCACCACCAACAATCCATGGCTCAGAAAATTCATGAGAAATATCCACCAAAGAGTCCCAAAGATCCTTCCTTTCATCCCGATCACATTTCGCGTAAACACAAGAAACTAGAGCACGGAAACTATCACCAACCAAACACCGAACTGTAACCTGTTGTGAAGTAGCAGTCACCAAAGACACCTGAATACGATGATCCCAAATGAGCCAAATGGGCATATTGTGCGGGTTGCAATGAAGGCTATATTGGAAACGTAATTTCCTAGCTAACTTAGCAAGACGGTCTCCTCTTAATTTAGGTTCCAAAATTACATATAGCATGATACCATGTTGTAACTGAAGTAATTTAAGATAATCTCTTGTTTCTTTATTCCCTACACCCCGAGCATTCCAAAAAAGGACCGCCATACGGAAACTAATGTAGGGTGGTAACATGCAGGGCTTTAGAGGCAGCCCTAGTTTGACGACGATTGGTATCAATGAAGACTTTATCCTTAGCTTTCTGAATGATAGCCTTACACCGTTTTCGAAACTAAAGAATATAATGTTCCGAGGGTGGAAAATTCTTTATGTCATCCAATGAGTTCGACCTCGTTGATTTGTGCGTATACCTTGGCATGCATGCCCCATCAAAGGACAAAGAACGAGATAATGTCCTCGTACCGCCATTGATCCCATCAAAGACAATCGGTTCCCGATCACCATCCTCCTCTAATTCTGACAAAAGCTCAAACTGGTTACTAGTCTGTAAGCCAACACTTGGAACCCGAGACGTAGAAGTAGGGGGAATGGACGCCCCCGAAACCAAACCTTCCTGAACAGTAGGGCACACAACACTAGACACCAAGCCCTCCGTACCAGCTTCCTGCGCTAAGGGGCACTTATCCACCACTATGGGCACTGAAGATGAAGCAAAAGCAGGACCATTTGATGGAAGGGTGCCATGCAGACCCACGGTGGGTGAAGTAGATGACATATGCTATTTAGCAGTAGCACCAATCGGTTTCCACTAAGTATTAGACATAGGAGGGGAAGAATGTAACTTTCCCTTGGCAGAGCATTATTATTAATTTCCACAATAGGCACGTTATTAATGCAATAAGTAGTCGTCACCGGATCCTTCTCATGTTTTGTAGGCTGCACACCATTGGGAAGATTGTGACCCTTGAAAGTGCCCGCCCTACGTTGTCCTTTTCGACATACTAAAACTGAATGACCAAGGAGGCCACAGCCAGAACAATACTAAATATTTCCCTCAAAATCAAGAGCTTGCCAAAAGCCAACTTCATTGGATGTCCCAATCCATATCCGCGAATGTAGAGGCTTTGAGACATCTATCTCGATACATATCCTAGCATGCATCGGGTGGCAAAGGGTAAGGGTCTTGTCATTTGCCCGGAGAAATCGACCGAAAGTATTGCCAATACATCTGAGGTAGGAAGGGGTGAAAAAAGGCAGTGGAAGGTGATGCAAACGAACCCAAACCGCAACAAAGGAACTATCCTTACCAAGTGTAAACTCCGGAGACCAACGAAAAGAGTGATACATATAGTTGTTAATCATATGGGACTCCTTCGATAGGGCAATCACCAAATCTTCTGCCGACGCTAAATGGACCATAACATGTCGAGGGTCAAGTAGACCAGCCACAAAATATCCCTTAAGCTTCCAGTTGGTGGCTATATGTTCATGAATAACATGAAGGGAGAACCTGCCAACCGAAAACTTTAGGATTACTGTATTCTGGAATTTCTTCTCCACCATTTCCATTTCAATAGGAGAGAATAAGCAACCCATATCATTATCCACCGTAACCGGTTGTCGAGGGCCTAAGGGAATATCGATCAGAGTAGGAGATGCGTTAGGGTATAGGCATTGGGTCTTGCCCGATTGATTCACAACAGACGCATATGAAGGGGAAGCATGGAGCGTCGGGGACGGCACATGGACATTAGGAGGACCAAGGTCTTGAGAAAGAGGGACGACCTCCGGCGGAGGACAGTCCGGCGACATAGCCGCCAAGATGGCTTAAACAGGAAAGAGGAAAAAAAACCTAGAGAGTGATTAAAACGACTAGAAATCGGCCATCATAGTATAACATTTCATTAATAATCATGACAAGACATTCATGCTTAACAACAATAATTTATGTTATTGGCATAATATAACATTCTAACAATATTCATGTCAAAGCATTTATGCTTAACAACCTTAAACATCATGTTATCCGTAAAGTATAACAATTTATTAAACCATCTCAACCATCATATCATATCATATTCACATAGCACATTATTCACATATAAGTACTTGTGAGTCAATTCATATAAAAGAGATATGATACCGTTACCATTTTTCCATCGTGTCGCTCCTGCAAAAAAACACGTGCAAACCTTATGTGTCCTCGATATCCCTTCCGTGGATATCGACGTCCCCGAGACAATCCCCGCTCGAGTTCCATAGTTATCAAATTCATGTGTATTACTATAACTAAGATCAACTACTTCCCCACCGTGGCCATCGATGGAGGGGTGTGTGCAACCCGACACGGCGATCCATCGCGATCACGAATCCCACAATTGGTGAAGACGATCCATCGTCCCCCCAAAAGACTCAACAAACCGACTCCAGGTGGCCTCAAAATCAAGCACAAGTAATATATACTCATATGCTCAAACAAGTAGGCATATACTCTACCATCAACTAGTCATGCATTTCATTCACAACTAGCAAAAAAATCACATTAGAGAATAATGTTAAGACTCTAATATTCAAGTGTCATTCATACACTTCCAAAATGCTTGGAGACTTGACCTCCATCAAATCTACCCCAAATTCCGTAGGACCTAAGTATATAGTTCCTTAAAATCATACTAACCCAAAGGTTGACTCCGTTGAGTCCAATCTACACTTTCCAAAAATTAGGGCATAGAAGCCATTAGCCACAATACCCTCCTATGTTCATAACTAACATTAATGACTACATTCCCAAGTTCATTAGGCCCACATAATCCCAACAAAACACTTAGTTATGCAACATAGAGCAAAAATCACATTTTATGCATAAACTCATTTAAGTCACTTCACCAATCATGCTTTTAATACTTGAATAAATCACACATAATGGATTAACATATTACACTACACATGAATATCATACTAATCATGGTCTCAAGCAAGTTCATCCAACCAAAATCAACATTTAGGCATTTAGGGTTTATGGCATGTCTAAAAAGCCCTAATTTGCACCCATTGACCTCACATAGCACAAAGATTATTTTCCCTAGGGTCAATGGGGCCAAAAACAAAAAGAAAGAGATGTAGCAACTTACCTAAAATAAGCTCTTCAAGCAACTAATAGAAATTCCAATCGGTGGGAAATGTTCTCCTCAACCTCCTCTTCAATTATATGGCTTGGATTGGGCAATGGAGCTCTCAAGCTATGGAATCCATAAAGAACTCTCAAGAAACCCTAGAAGACTCCTCTGTCAGCTCTCAAGAGGCTCTCCCACGGTTTTTAGAAGTGAAGGCTGAATATGAGAGGTTAAGTGGGGTGTTTGGGGTTCTCAATGGTTAGAAAGTAAGTGGGTGATGTGTCTAAATGATGTGGTGGTCTCCCCTTGATTAACCCCAACTAATCCACCCTAAAACTCAATTAGATGGTTAGGATATAACTTAAGATAGTTAGGAAGGTTTAGGGGTGGGTTAGGTTGGGTTTGGGTAGGGTTAGGTTAGGCAATTGGGTGAAACAACCAAAAAAATCCCGTAACAGGGAATGGCACCCATGCGGTCGCATGGGGGCTTAGCCATGCGAGCGCTTCCTCCTAGATTTCACACATTTTCAATTTTGCTTCCTTGCTTGGCCTAGGTCTCTCCCCCATGCATCCTCAAGTCCTCCAATGCACGAAAGGGTCTAGAATTCAATCCTAAAGGACTCCAATTGATAACCAAAACAACCAAGGTTCAAACCTCACTCAAAGATGGTTTCAAACTCAAACAGAACACTCACGAACAACAACCAAAAAGGCCAAACGAAGAAGGTCAACAACTAGAAGTAAACTAACAACCAAACCGTCGATGCAATAAACATTCAATCAACATCTAAATCATGTTAATGATGTTATGAATGATGTCTAACACTTATACATGTGCATCCAACATATGTCATTAACCAAAGTCTCAAAGCATTACGTGTAGGAAAGATGCATACAAGCATATAAATCGATGTCAACGAACATGCTATTGAATCTAAGCTTATGAATGAGCTAAGTTAACATACTTATGATGAATATGAATGTATGAACTCAAGCATAAAACAAGCAAGCAATATTCTAGAGTTTTACATTCTCCCCTGCTTTAAGGAATTTAGACCCTAAATTCATACTATGATCATCAAACAAATGAGGGTACTTCTCACGCATCTCTAACTCGGTCTCCCAAGTTGCTTCCTCGATCTCATGATTTTCCAAAGAACTTTAACTAACGGAATTCTCTTGCTCCTCAAAACTTGGTCCTTGGTGTCGAGTATCTTCACCGGTTGCTCAACATATGACAAGTCAGGCTGAAATGTAATTTCTTCACACGCAAGAACATGTGAATCATCCTTAAGATATTTCCGAAGCATAGATACATAGGTCCAATGCACCTCGGTGATAATTTTCCTTTCTTCCCAAATCTCTTAGTACCCCTTCTCGGCGATACCTTAAGAAACACGTAATCCCCAACCTGAAATTCCAAATCTCTCCTCCTATTATCCGCATAACTTTTATGTCGACTTTGAGCCGTAAGCAATCTATCCCGAATTAATTTCACACTCTCGGTCGGCTGTTGAACAATCTCGGAACCCCATAATTTCGCTTCTCCAACCTTATCCCAACAAATAGGAGATCTACACTTCCGTCCATAAAGAGGCTCATACGGTGCCATCCCGATGCTCGATTGGTAACTATTGTTGTACGCAAACTTCGCCAATGGAAGGTGTGTATCCCAACTCCCCTTAAAATCCACCGTACAAGCCCGTAACATATCCTCTAGTATTTGTATCGTTCTCTCGGACTGTCTGTCAGTCTGAGGGTGAAAAGTCGTACTAAAATTCAACTTAGTCCCCATAGCTTCTTGCAAAGCTTGCCAAAACCTCGATGTAAATCTTGGATCTCGGTCTGAAACAATAGTAACTGGAACCCCATGCAATCTAACAATCTCTTGCACATACAATGCCGCTAACTGACTCAAGGAATAAGTCATCGCAATCAATATAAAATGAGATGATTTCGTTAGCTGATCAACAACAACCCAAACGGCATCAAATCCTCTACGAGTACGTGGAAACCCCGAAACAAAATCCATCGTAACGTGCTCCCATTTCCACTCCAGAATATCCAACGGTTGCAACAATCCCACGGGTCTTTAGTGTTCTGCCTTCACCTGTTGACAAGTTAGACACCTCGACACATAGTCCGCTATTTGTCGCTTCTTGCCATTCCACCAAAATTGCTTCTTAAAATCCCTATACATCTTCGTACTCCCCGGATGGATAGTATACCTTTCCTTGTGAGCTTCATCCAACACAAGTCGCTTCACATCCTCAACTAAAGGAACACAAACTCTACCCTTGAAAGTCAAAATCCCATCTTGATTCATCGTGAACTCTGGCATCTCATTTTTGCTCAAACCATCAATAATCTCCACCAACCCTAGATCCTTCCTTTGAGTCTCCTTAATCCTCTCCAATAAAACTGGAATAACCCACACACTAGCAAATATCACTCCATGATTAACCTCACTAGGATTCCAATCACGAACATCCTCCAACATTTTCCATTCTCGCATCATCAAACATGACAAATGAACTTTTCTACTCAAAGCATCGGCGACCATGTTCGCCTTCCCCGGACGAGCAAAGTTTAAGTTTGGGGGTATTTGATCGATGTATTTTATACGTCAATTTTATATACTTCTATGACTTAAATTATGCTATTTCACGAGGCTTTTGGCTACTGATATGTCTTTTCAGTGAGTTTTGTGAGTTACAGGGTTTTTAGTGAAAATATGCAAAACACAAGGGTTTTATATGCAAATTCCAAGAAGGGCCTGAAGAAGGAGACCTTGCGACTAGCACTCCCACACCACCGCAAGGTGGTCGAACGCCGATAAAGTCGTATTTTCACAAGAGATTCGATTGCAATACAACTCCATGGTATAAATTGGAACCGGTTTCCAAAGCCTAAGATATAGGAAAACGGCTGGAAACAATTTTGTATAGCTTTAGAGTAGATTTTAGGTTGTATAACATATTTAGATTGTGTAATTACAAGTATTGAAGATCAAATCATGTTTCCATTCATCTCCATGTGTTGTTCATTGTCTATGATGAACTAAATCATCCATAATCTAGGAGGTGGGAGGTAACTTGTATCGAATTTATGTTTTAATTCATATTTATGTTCATTCAATTCTTGTTGATTGTGGTGATTATCAATCCCTCTATTATTTCGCTTTGAACAAATGAATGTAATCGCAAATAATAAAGGCTTCGAGGTGCGGATAACTGCATGACCAATGTGCATATGTTGTACACTGCCTCACCATCATAATAAATTGGACCTATCGATGAACGAGAGTGATAAGTTAGGACCAGGTTCATACATGATATAGGTGACAGATAAATCATATGTTCTTGTGCTTAGGATATAGAATTGATGAATGTTGCGGGGATGGAGGCTGAACCAATAGTTCAACAGACTATATCTATCTTTCGTGAACGAACCCAAGAAATTGAATGATAATTATTGTGAATTAAACATAAAGGAGATACAAGTGAAACCCGAATCCTAGATTGCCACCTACCATAAGATCTTCATAACCTGTAATTACTGCTAATTAGTTAAACACCTAAATATTAATAGTAGATTAGAATAGAATAATTATAAAACCCCCACTTAGATTAATAATTTGCTATCAATAAATTGCACTATTCGTGATCTCTTGTCTCTGTGGGTTCGACCCTTGCTTCCAATACTATTCTATAATAGTCTTGTCCACTTGCAAGGAAAATAATTAAAATAAGACATCGATCAAGTTTTTGGCGCCGTTGCCGGGGACAAGCTAGTTCACGTAGTTAGTTTGTTGGTAGCGTAATTTTTAGTTTAATTTAATTTTCAGTTTTTATAAAAATAAAAATACAAAAAGATTTTATTTTATTTTGTTTTAATAGTTAGTTGTAGATCTTTGAATCCCAAATTGGTAGAACTGAATCAAGATATAAATAATATTAAAAAGAATCAAGAAGATCTTGAAAATCTAGCTCCCGAGTTTGATAATCAAGAACAATTGAATCAAGAGTATCCTCTGGTTGATCCTACAATGGAAGATAATAATAATCGAAATCCTGAAAATCCAGTTAATCCAGTTAACATGAATCAAAGAGAAGAAGAACCTGCTAGAAGAAATATGGAAGTAGTGGTAAATCAAAGAACTATTAATGATTTCAGTAGACCTTCATTAAATGTAGTAACATCATGTCTAGTCTTACTAGATGTCGTAAGGAATTTCGAACTAAAAGGCCATTATTTCAACATGCTACCATCTTTTCATGGAATGCCTCACGAAAGATCCTGTCAGTTTCTTAAAAGATTATGAATACATGATGAGTACTTTTCCTTTAGGAGGGTTGACTGAAGACCAAGTTAAAATGAAATATTTTCCTAGTGCATTAAAAGAATTGGCAAAGCGATGGTTTATGAATCTAACACCTAGTAGTGTTTATACTTGGGCTCAATTATATGATTTGTTAATGAGTAAACATTACAAGCATGCATCTCTTACTGAATATAGAAAACAAATCATGTCATTTCAAAACGAACCATGTAACACCCCGGAATTCTTGCATGAGCATTGTGTGCTTGCCTCGTTAGAACCCGAAACCTACTTGTATAACTTATCCTCTATACTTGTTTAACATGGTTAGAAGGTGTATTTAACATGCTAGTAGTATCCCTAACATGTTTGATTTAATTGCATTCCTTGATCGAGCCATAATTGCCGTATCGAACGCCTATTGCCTTGTATGCTCTAGTTTGGCTTGTTCTTGCTCGGGATTTGATCTTTAGACTTATCCAAGACCTTGAGAGACCTTTTATCATTTTTTTAAGACCCTTGGTACTCATTCCATTGCTTCTTTGAGTTGTTTATGCCTTATACGCGTTATACGTGCAAATCTGGACCTGTTTGACCTACCGTTTGGCCTGAGGAAGTGTTCCAACCTACCAACCGAACATTTTGGGCATTGTTCGGCCACAACAACCAAAAATTATGAAGGATGTTCGGCCTCCACAACCGAACAAAGACGATTTCCGGAAAACAGAGGTTTTCTGCATCGACGATGCCGACACGCACCCTTACTCGACCCCTACCCAAAACTCTTTCTAAACCCCACCTAAACCTCCCTAACCCTCATTATTTATACCCTAACATCATTAACATATTTTAAGAGTGGTTTAGTGAGTGTTTTAGTTGGATGATTAATCCAAAATCAGATTATAGGGACCACAACATGTTGACACTTGTCCCACTAGACATTTGACTTCTCTAACACCACAACTCAACCTGGGGACTCGTCATTTGCTGAAGTCTTTTTCAAAAACGTGAGAGAGAGAGAGTTCTTGAGAGTTCCCATGGCTTCTTGAATCATTCTTCTTGGTCCTCCTTCATTCCTCTTCTTCATTGCTCAAGCCCTAGCTATAGAAACGAAGAGCACGACGAGTAGATTACTTCCAACCGATTACTTCCTCGTTTTTCTTTCTTGATTGGGGTTTGTAGGTAAGTTACTTCTCTTCTTCTTTGTTTTAGTTTTCATTGACCCTAAGGAAACAAAGCTTATGGTGTATGAGGTCAATGAGGACACATATATGCTTCTTATGCCTTCATCTTGTGTTTTGAAAGTATGAGCTTGTTAGAAGCATGCATAGGATGATTTCATGTTTATCAAAGATTGTAACACTCTTTAATCTTGTCTATTTGAGATTATGAACATGTTAGATACATTCATGTTATGAGTTGTTTGAAGAGGTGATATATGAGAATGCCCTAATTATAGCCTATATGATGTGTTGGTATGTTGTTATGAAATTTATCCTCAAAATTGGACTCTATGATGAATGTGAAATATATTGTAATGCCTTGGTGAATTTATGACCTAGATGAACTTAGAAATGGCTTAGGTTGAGTTATGAAGCACATAGCTTCAATTTCTCCAAAATTGGGAATTTATAGTAAAGACTCAACGAAGTCGACTCTAGGGAAGATTTGAACATGTTGAACATTAATTTCAATCCCTACGAAGTTTGGACACCGTTTGATTGGGTTTACTCAAATATGAGCTTAGCTTAATTGTTTACAACAAGTTGTTATGAATGATTGGTTTTGAGCAATTAATTGCCTTGATGTGTTTTTGTAGAGAATAATAACCTACTTGGTCGGATGAGTTCGCTCTTGTCGAATTCAATCCATATTTGGTTTATGACAGTAAATATCTACTTGTGCATCACATTGAGTCCGGTGGCATTATTTGGTTTGTTTATTACGTCGGTGGGACATGCATCGCCTTCACGGAGATGATGCGCCGCATGGATCGCCGCACTGCCTGGGACCTCAGTGGGCATGGGGGGAAGTAGCCTGCTTTGCCGTATCAATCGTGCGCCATTGGCTGCTAATTAAATCAGTAGGTTCTCGATACAAGTCGATGAATTCACAAAACATCGATGGCACGAACCGATAACGATTTATTGCGGGAGCTTGGCGGCCGTGACTATATCATATCCTACTTGTATGATTTATTTTGCGCACTTACGTGAACAATGTGCTAAGTGCTATATGATGATCATGTACACCATAATTGTGATAAATGCCATGCTATAACATGAACATGCATTTTGGTAACTTACTAAGTCTTTATGACTTACCCTATTTGTTTGTTTTGTTTTCCTTAGATCTGAGCCAAGGAGACGGTTCGCGCTAGATTCGCCATACCCGTGTTTGGTTGCTTGCGAGCTAGAAGGTTGTTCTTTTGGGTTTTGTAGCTAGTCTTCTATTTTGGCAAGGACGTTGGGAAGCAAGTCATTTAGACTTGTCTTGGGATTTTGTTGTTGTAGAATAACTTAACTACTTGATACTTATAATCTTTTGTATACCGACTCTGTGTCGAGCTTGTTTATATAGCAATGGTTCACTACGAGTTACTTAGTTTAACACTCTTGTGATATTATAGTTGTGTTGTCTCCGGCATGTTGTGGCCGTTGAGGTTATATTATATGCATGTGTTAAATTTGTAGGAGTAGTTGTTGGGTTCCTGCTGTAACGTCGCCGATGACTTGTTTATTTTAAGTTATTTCCGGCCAAGTGTAGCCGAGATGTTATTCGTATGCGATGTTGCGCCACATGAATTTTATAATCCTACTTGCGCATGCTTGTATTTGTGTTTATTTGGGCGGTCCGACTTGGGGTTTCGCATTGAAATCCGGGTCGGGGTGCCACAAACCAGGTGAAACATTCCATGAGTCGTGTGATAGATTTAAAAATATGCTCATTATGTGTCCTCATCATAATTTGGCTCAACATGTGTTAGTACTTCAATTTTATCATTGTCTTTCGCCAGGCTTACAAACCATGATTGATAGTGCAGCTGGTGGTTCTATTAATAGAATGACACCAGAAGCACTAGAGGAATTATTTGAGATGTTAAGTGTTAATTCTCAATAGAAAAGTGCTAGAGGTAAAAATAGGAGTCTATACCAAGTTCAAGAAAAATCAGATACACAAGCTCAATTTGAAAATTGGCCAATTCAAGAAGCATGTGCTTTATGTGGATTATATTCCCATGCTACTAATTTTTGTCCATCAAGTGCTATGTATGCTGAACAGGCTAATACTATGAATATGTTCCCTCAAAGGCCAAGGAATGATCCCTACTCAAACACATATAATCCTGGTTGGAGGAATCATCCTAACTTTTCTTGGGGAGGAAATAAGCTTTTACAACCTCAACAGTTCCAACCTCAACCACCTCAACCTCCACAATTTCCAAATCAAAATCAATTGAGGCTTGAAGAAGTTCCAAAACAAGATGGAACAAACAAAAGTCAAGCAGTGCTGATAAAATATATGCTTGGAGAGATTGAAAATTTAAAGAAGCTCATTGTGACTTATGAAACCGAGAAAAGAGAAGAAGGGAAGTTCCCTGGTCAAACCGAGCAAGCAAAGTCAATCACCGTTTTGCGAAGCGGTAAGGTAATAGGTGAATAGGTAAGTGATCCTGTTCATTCTTCTAATAGCTTGATACAGTAGAGAATTCTGGAAAAGAAGTTGAAAAGGACAATAATAGTAATGAGAATAATGAAACAATTAATCAAGAAGTAGAAATTCCAAATAAGGAACAAGAAAAAGAAGTTCAAAATAAAGAGGTAGAAGTAGAAGTAGAAAAAGAATTAGAACCAGAAGAAGAGGAACCATATGTGGCTCCACCACCATATGCTCCTCCAATTCCGTTTCCAAGAAGACTTGAGAAAAACCGAATGGACAAACAATTTTCAAAAATTTATAATATGTTATCCAAAGTGAAAGTTAATCTCCCTTTGCTTAATGTTATTAAAAATATTCCATCTTATGCAAAGTTTTTCAAAGATCTTCACTTTAAGAAACACAAGTTTGAAAACAATGAGAAAATCTTTGTTTCTGAAAATGTAAGTTCTGTTTTACAACCCGAATTAGCCCCTAAGTTGAAAGATCCTAGTAGCTTTAATATCCAAGTTTCCTTGGGAAGCTCTAAAAAGATGAAAGTCATGCTAGATCTAGGAGCAAGTATTAACTTGATGCATTTTGCGGTCTATAAACAATTAGGGTTAGGAGAACTAAAACCAACTAATATGCAATTACAATTGGCTGATCGTTCAGTTAAATATCCTTTGGGTATAGTGGAAGACATCCTAGTTCAGGTTGATAAACTAATCATTCCAGCCAACTTTGTGGTTTTAGAAATAGAAAGGAAGATTTGCACAAATAATAAAGTTCCTATATTGTTAGGCAGACCTTTTATGGCCACTGCTAATACAATAATAAATGTCAAAAATGGTAAACTCACAATGTCAATCCTAGATGAAACTGTCGAAATCTCTGTTTATGATGCTATGAATAGACCTAGTGGCATAAATGCGTGTTTTTCCATAGATGAAATCGAAAAGTTATCAACTGAAACTTTTGAAAAAGATAATGAAGATGAAGACTATGAAAAAGAAGTATTTATAGTTTATGATGATAGTCCTATCCCTCCCATAAAAATTGACATTGATGAGATAGAAAGAGAAATAGAAGAGGAAGAAAGACAAGAAAGAGAGAAGTTAGATGCTCTTAAAAAGAAAGATAAAGAAAATATAGAGAAAGAATCAGAATCAGAAAATAGTTCTGATAAATCTGAAAAAATAGAAGAAGAAAGTAATGAAATTAAAGATGATGAAGTAGAAATCCTAAAATCTCTTTTTGAAGAAATCGAGATAGAGAATGTTAAAGTAGAAAATAAGGAAGATATTAAAGAAGCAAATACCGAGGAGGTTAAAATAGAAGAAATAATTAAAGCAGAAAATTCTGAATTTATGCCATCTGTTAAATCTCCTCCAGTTGAAGAATTAAAGTCATTACCACCCCACTTAAAATATGAATTTTTAGGGGAAGGTAAAACTTTGCATGTTATAATAGCAACCGATTTAACTGAAAAGCAAGAAGCAAGTTTGTTGAAAGTTTTATGGACATATAGAGAAGATATAGGATGGTCCTTTATTGACTTAAAAGGTATTAATCCTTCTATGTGCATGCATAAAATACACCTAGAAGAAGGTAGTAAACCTTCAAGAGAAAGGCAAAGAAGACTTAACCCACATATAGAAGAAGCCGTAAGAAAAGAAGTTCTTAAGCTTCTAGATGCGGGTATAATTTACCCTATATCAGATAGTAAATTGGTTAGTCCTGTTCAAGTAGTTCCTAAAAAGTCAGGAATTACAGTTGTTAAAAATGAAAAAGATGAATTAGTCCCTACAAGAACAATAACTGGTTATAGAATGTGAATTGATTTACGAAAACTAAATGCGGCAACTAGGAAAGACCACTTTCCTTTGTCATTTATTGACCAAATCCTTAAAAGACTAGCCGGTCATGAGTACTATTGCTTTCTTGATGGTTTTTCTGGTTACAATCGATCCAAGCCCGAAGACCAAGAGAAAACAACTTTTACATGTCCTTTTGGTACTTTTGCTTTTAGGAGAATGCCCTTTGGATTATGTAATGCACCAGCCACCTTTCAAAGATGCATGATTTACATATTCTCAGATTTAGTTGAAAGATGTGTTGAAGTTTTCATGGACCCATTTTTCGCTTTTTGGAAATTCTTTCGATCATTGTCTAGAAAATCTTACATCAGTTTTGAAAAGATGTTGTGAAACAAATTTAACTTTGAGTTGGGAGAAAAGTCATTTCATGGTCAAACATGGAATTGTCTTAGGGCATGTTGTGTCTAATAAAGGTATTGAAGTTTATAAAGCAAAAATCGAAGTTATTTCACAACTACCTCCTCCAACTTCTGTTAAAGGTGTTAGAAGCATTCTAGGGCATGCTGGTTTTTATCTAAGATTCCTAAAAGATTTTTCCAAAATCTGTAAGCCTCTATGTAACTTGTTAGCAAAAGATACAGAGTTTGTTTTTGATAAAGAATGCTTAGAAGCATTTAATTTATTGAAAGAAAAATTAACTACTGCCGCTATTTTATCCAGCCCTGATTGGTCTCTTCCTTTTGAAATCATGTGTGATGCATCAGATTTTACAATTGGAGCCGTGTTAGGACAAAGGGTAGATAGAAAACCTCATGTGATCCATTATGCTATTAGAACTCTAAATGATGAACAATTAAATTACACAACAACAGAAAAAGAGTTTTTGACAGTTGTGTATGCTTTAGAAAAATTTAGATCATATTTGTTAGGATCAAAAGTGATAATATTTTCTGATCATTTTGCATTAAAATGTTTATTAAGTAAGAAATATGCTAAGCCTAGACTAATTAGGTGGATGCTATTGTTACAAGAATTTGACATTACAATCAAAGATAAAAAGGGAACTGAGAATGTCGTAGCCGACCATTGGTCTAGATTAGAATTTTCACCCTTGCTTGAACGTCAATTTCTTGATGACCCAGTTCCCATAAATGAAGATTTTCCTGATGAACAACTGTTAGTCATTAAAGATTCGACCATTGGTATCTGATTTTGTTAATTATTATGTGTCGACATCATAAATCGATTTTGATCATTATGAAAAGAAGAAATTTGTGGCTGAAACGAAAAATTATTTTTGGGAAGCACCTCACTTATATAAAATATGTTCAGACTCTTTAATAAGGAGATGTATTCCAGAAAAGACCAACAAAGTATTATGGAATTCTGCCATGAATACTCTTGTGGAGGTCATTTTATTGGAAACAAAACTGCTAGAAAAATTTTACAATCTGGGTTATATTGGCCAACTGTTTTTAGAGATTGTGAACTATTTTATAGAACATGTGATAAGTGTCAAAGAACTGGTGGAATAGGAAAAAGAAACGAAATGCCCTTGCATATTAATATGGTTGTTGAAATCTTTGATGTTTGGGGCATTGATTTCATGGGTCCTTTTCCAGTGTCAAATAATTGTGAATATATTTTGGTAGCAGTTGACTATATGTCTAAGTGGATTGAAGCAGCAGCAACGAAAACAAATGATGGTAAAACCGTAGTTAAATTTGTGGAAGATTTGTTTGCTAGATATGGAGTACCTAAGGCCATAATAAGTGACAAAGGGACTCACTTTACCAATAAATTATTGAATAATGTTCTTAAGAAACATGGTGTAACTCACAAGTTAGCTACACCATATCATCCTCAAATATCTGGCCAAGTAGAGGTTATTAATAGGCAAATTAAAGCAGTATTAGAAAAGACTGTTAGGCCTAATCGTAAAGATTGGGAATCTAAACTTAAGGATGCTCTATAGGCATACCGTACTGCTTTTAAAACCCCAATAGGAATGAGTCCATATAGAATGGTGTATGGCAAGGCATGCCACCAACCAGTTGAAATTGAGCATAAAGCTTATTGGGCTGTTAAAGAACTGGACTTAGATTTAACCTTAGCTGGAGAGGAAAGATTGTTTCAATTGAATGAACTAGAAGAACATAGGTTGAATTCGTATGAGAACGCCAAAATGTATAAAGAAAAGACCAAGAAGTATCATGATATGGGGATAGCCAACAAGATGTTTCGACCAGGGTTGAAAGTGTTACTTTTTAATTCTAGACTTAGGCTATTCCCTGGAAAGTTGAAATCTAAATGATCTGGTCCCTTTATAATTGTACGAATTTATCCCCATGGAGCTGTTGATATTCAAAATCCAAAGAATAGTGAAATTTTCAAAGTTAATGGACACCGACTCAAGCCATACCTTGAACCGATGTCACTTGAACGAACAATTGAATTGATTCGTTTGGCTGACAATGAACCACCCAAGGATTAGGTTTCCAGTTGGGTCGAGCCAAAGACGTTAAACAAAGGCGCTAAGTGGGAGGCAACCCACTACTATGAATTTTTATTTCTTTTGTAGTTAATTTAAATATGCTAATCTCCGTTAAATGTAATTTTTGGACATTTAATTTTTAAAATTAAATATACCAAAATTCAAGTTTGGGGGAGAAAAGCATCTTAATGTTGTATTTATATGTTGCTAATAGTTTTAGTTTAGAGTTGTTGTCGAGTTTTTATAATACAGGAAAATGACGAAACATAACGGAATATAACGGAGGGCTTAACTGTTAATCTGCTGAAAAAGGATAACACGGAAACGAAGATGGAGTCATTCTACCCACCTTGCGGACGCAAGGTGTGAAAGACCTTGCGACCGCAAGGTCCTCGCAAATGGTGTCTCGTGATCGATGCGGTGGGGAAGTGGGAATCAGCGAGAATGTAAAATGCCTGAACTGCCCACCTTGCGGACGCAAGGTAAAAGACACCTTGTGACCGCAAGGTGCCTTTATATAAACCATAGTCGGGCCTCTTCTGCAGAATCACTAGACTACTCCTCCCTTCAAGCAGAGCAGCAGCAGTCGTCCTCTCTCTCCATCTTTAGGCGAGATCCACAACATTGTTCAAATTTTCGGCCATTACACTCAAAGATATCTTCTCCCTCCTTCAAACCCTTCATCTTCCATCTCTCTATCACCTTCCATTTCACTCCATTGAAGCTTGAAGAAGCTTGAAGCAAGGGAGAACTCCAATGTTGCCGACACCAAGCTAATAACTCCGGCAAATCAACCCATCTAAGGCTACAATCTAGTAATTCTAACTTTCCTCTTTAATTTTTAACGTCAATTTTTTGCATGCTAGGTTGTTAGATAATTTTTGCGTAGATAATTTTTGCATGCTTTAGGAAATAATTTTTTATTTTAAAATTTTGAAAATACATTTTTAAATATTTATATTTAAATTTTGCTCAAACAAAAATGTTCCGTAAGCGTAGAAATACCAGAGCTTCTTCCTCCCGCCCTGTTCATGAAGAGGAACCGCAGTATGACCACCGCCGATTTATCTCCTACGAGGCCTCAGACAAATATGCGGCCAAACTCTCCAAGACCTTGGTTCCCAAGAGGGATTCAAGGCTGAGAGAATTTGGCCTCCGTCCTAACTTCACGACTGTAGCGGGGTTATTGACCGATTCTCGGGACAAGGCGTCCGTGTCCTATTGTCTGAGTTCTACGCCAATGGCCGCATTGGCGTAGATGGAGGAGTCTTAAAACCGTTAATGTTAGGGATGTTATAGTAGATTTTTCGTCCCAAAGCATTAACGAGTATTACGACACATCCAACTTTGCGGATGGTGCCGACGACTTTAGCCTCCACCTCCATACCCCTGTCCCTCTCGAGGTGGTCAATGCGACCATCGCCCTCCCTGGTGTTGAATGGACCCAAAACTGTAATCCACCCTACGGTCCACGCACCATGGAGGAGTCCTTCCTTCTGAACACGGCCAAGCCCGTGTTCAAATTTATTTCAATGCCCGACTCATGCCTTCCGGTCACCAACATATGGTGACTTGGGGTAAGGCGCCCCGATCTACACCATCATGACCGGTGGAGTCAGTGATGTCGGCCGCCTTTGATCAACCCAAATTAAGACCCACTTATTAGAGGTGCTACTGAATGTGGGAATCTACAGAGACACCCCAATTTCGTACCACCTCTGGTATGTGACTGACATAAAATATCAAGAACTCGTTAAATCTTAACAAATGTCAAGTTACGAGGAGTCAAAAATGCGAAAGGAAAAAGCGAGGATCATGCGAAAGCTGAACTGCGGGGGGTAAAAAGTGCAGAAACTTGCAAAGCAGCATGGTGCCGCACCATGGGTTTCACTGTGCGTTGTCTGAGAGATGAAATTGTACAATTCCTGATGCGCAAGGTACAAGCGCGATGCAGCGGAGAAAAATTGACAAATGCCCAGCGTGTCCTCAACCTCTACTATAAATAGAGGGTCGGCCTCTCATTTGCGTTGCTCATTCCTCCGCGATTTTTAGATCGCGATGTTGCCGTTTTCCCGATATCAATAATGCGAGAGGTGCGAGATAGGTGAGTGGTCTCCAAACCCCGTCCAAACTACGCAAATCAAAAACCCATGGGTTATAAGTGATCTCTAGCCTAGTTGTTGAGTATCCACCTCACTTCCCGATCCAAAAATCCCAAAGTAAGTCGTTACTACTTGGAAATATGGCTGAAATCAGCTAAGTCTAGGTTCATGACCAAAAGGCCAAAACCTACCCAAATAAAATTTGTCACTACTGCTGGGGTTGATAAGCCCCGAGCCTCAAAAATCAGCAGGTCATCTGTGATTCAAAACAAAAGACTCCTCTCAGGACGAGGGCGTATTTGTTGTATTTTTACGTCTTTTTATTTATTTTCAAAAGTTATTTAAATCGACGCAATGTAGCCAATATAAAGCTGTTATTGCTTTCGCAGGATTAGATTAGGAAATATTATGTAAAGAGTGGTTATAACGGCCAAATATTCTTAAATATATGCGTAATTATTGGAAAGAGGCGGTCTGAGAGTCCAGAAATAATGTGGCCACAATGTATTTGTTTAAATTTCCTTTGTCATTATAATACCTTATTTATTTGCTAGATAAATATAACAATACATACTTCCAGCCAAAAACGTTTTGAGATCGAAGGGCGAGTTGGGTGCCTAGCACCTTCCCTAACTTAGCCTCCGAACCCCCTTTAAAAATCTCGTTTTTTCTTTTTCTGGTTTTTCTTTC
>JABEVN020002144.1:0-22426 GCA_013146195.2 Codonopsis lanceolata
AACGAGAACTCAAGTAAAGTAGTTATGCAGAGAGAAGAGAAGTTTCGGTCAAAGGGTTTCTAAAGTTTGGAAATGTCTTACCGGTTCAAGGATTATTTAAAGGCAGAAAATATCGCTTTTGAAAAGTGAACTTAAAGATATTTTCTTAAGTACCAAATTTTGTCCTTCCATCCTTTTATTGTTTTTAGAAACCTCTTTAGCGTAAAATACTGGGCAAGAGTACTAACCTTTAGGTCATTCTAAGAAAGAAGAACTTACGCCTTCCGATTAGTCTAATAATCGGGCCCTACCGTATGAAAAGAAATATTTAACAAAAAAATCTTACTAAGCAAGAGATCAATCATACCAAGATTTCCTTAAATAAGCAAACCGGTGGCATCCGCTGGTTTGGTGAGAATGTTCCACAATTGATGCTCGGGCTAAAACATATTCGCATCGATGTTAAATTTTTTCCACATGATTCGGCGAAATGATAACGCAATATCAATGTGGTTGGCTCAATGCATTACCGATTTTTGGAGACTGAATAGCACGATAAGTTGTCACAATATAATTAAAGCGCTTTTCGCCTTGATGTCAGTAGTCCACCATTGTTTTCATCCATAGCTTGAGAGTAAATGTAGCCGCAAAGAATACAGCCTGTCGCTTCGTCGAGTTTGCCAATCGATCCTTGTTTCGCAAGACCATGAGACGAGTCCGTTTTCCAAGAAATTGACAAGTCCCACGGGTGCTTCTTCGCTTCACTACAGTCGATAATCAGACTGGTATCCAACTAAATTGAAGTTGTTGATTTTGAATACCGTATGCCTAGATTTGTTGTTTTTGAAACATATCCGATGATACGCCAAGAAGAATGTGACCTTTGATCCGCCTCGAAATCTAGCACAAACACAAAACAAAACATAATGTCGTCTTCAGTGAAGGTAAAGAAGCTGAACCTATGATCGATACTTGGTCATGTTCTCTTGTTTTCCCTTTCATCTTTGTCAAGATGGCGCCTAAGTAGACATTGGAGTTTCAAATTTGGCTGAATCAAGACCAAACTTTGATTAGTTCTTTTCAGATATTTGGTTTAATATGAAGATTCCTTCAAGTCTGTATATCTGCAAATTAGAAAATAGGTAAGTTCACTCCATCATGCTCATCTCGAACTTGCTTGCATTAGCTTTAATCTTTGCACTGTTGGTTAGTTGATCCAAAGATGATGTCGCCCACATAGATTTGTACCAAGAGAATGGCCTTGTGCTTGAGGATGAATAAAGTAGTATTTCGATTCTTCCTCTCACGAATCCTTGTTCAATTAAGAACTTGGATGAAGTTTCATACCAAGCTCTGTAGGAGCTTGCCGCAGTAGAGAGCTTTCCAGACGTGGTCCAGCTTTGTCGAGATGACAACTCGGAGGTTGTTCCACGATACGCTTCTTGAAGATCACCATTCAAAGGCACTCTTAACATCCATCCGATACACTTTGAAGTCCATGAACGAGGCATAAGCTAGAAAGATTCCTCGATCGCTTTCAGTCCTGAGCAACAGGAGAGCAAATGTTTCATCAAAGTCAATTCCTTCTTCCCGCGTCAGGTAGTAGCCTCCGAGCAACCAATCTAGCTTTGTTTCGGTGACATTTCCATCTTCATCTTTTATTTCTATACCCACTTGGTGCCGATGATCGGATGATCACCGGTTCAACTAAGCTCCACACCTTACATCTTTCAAACCTGTTCATTTCTTCTTGCATAAGCTTCAATCCAGCTTATGATCTTCGATGGCTTCATCAATCTTCTTTGGTTCGAGTTCGATACAAATGCGTAAGCAAACAACGCTTCTTCTCGAACCTTATTTCTCGCACGGACTCCGCAGTTGAGATCACCAATGATTTGGAAATGGGATGATCTCTTGCTTCAATAACGCTTGGAGGAAAATCACTTCTGTGGATTCTTCCCTTAAGAATTCTCGAGTTGGTTGAGAGGAGATTCACCAAAATCTCGGGTTAAGAAATAGAGTCTTCAAAACTTTCATTTTCTCGTGAACAAGAAGGATGAGAGATCTCAGAAAGGTGCTTGGGGTAAAATGTAGAGATGGGTTCAGTGGTTAATGTGAAGAGTTGTTTATCGGTATCGTAGAGGTCTCTTCTACCGTGAAGGGTTACCGATATTGAGGGATCTGGCCGCTTGTCGCGCTCGATAAGGATTGAAGTAGATGTCAGATTTGTACTGCCTCATCATTATCGAATCATTAGCAACGCTCGAGCCATTCTAGGCTCTAACAAATCATATTCATCAAAAGAAACATGCAATGATTCTAAGATTTTTAAGTTAGATTTATCGAAAATGCGAAATGCTTTTGAATGTTTGGAATACCTTAAAAAATTCCTTCGTCTCGATTTTGCATCAAATTTTCCTCTATACTCTTTTCCATTGTAAAGAATAAAACATTTACAGCCGAAGATTTTAAGAAATCCAATGTTTGGGATCTTCCTCTCCATATTTCATATGGAGTTTTATTATGAAACTTGTTTACTGTGTGATCTATTTTGGGTAAAGCAAGCAAGATTGATCGCCGCCTGTAAATACTTCGAAGTTTAGCTTCCGCCAAAGATTGTTCTAGCCGCTTCAATCGTGTTCTGTTTCTTCCGCTCGCCTACACCATTTTGTTGAGGAGTACCGGCGAGAAGTTGTGGCCGATCCCATGGTCATCGCAGATTTTCTACACCATTGTTTTTGAATTCAAGCTTGCCGTTGTCCGATCTTATGTCACAAATGTCTTCAAGCTTTTGAGTTTGAAGTCTTCTAAAAAGTGCAAGTGACTAGATCATATGTTTCATCTTTAGATGTCATAGTTTCAATCCAAGTGAATCTAGAGTAGTCATCAACTACTACAAGTGTACTTGTCTCCCGAATATCGGCTATAGTAATAGGTCCAAAGAGATCCATATGCAGTTGAAGAGGTCCTGCTTGTTGATAAAACGTATTTCTTTTGAAGGAAGACTTGGAAAGTTTTCCTAGTTGACAAGCTTTACAACTTCTGTCATGATCGGCAGACACCGTAGGTAGACCTCGACAAGCCCATTTTTGGAGAGCTTGGAGAGGTGCTTGAAGTTGAGGTGATCGAGACGCTTGTGCCATAGCCACCGTTGTCACGAACATTGTTGGCTACTAGACACGTTTTGAGAATCTCCAAGATTTAAGTCCACGACATAGACGCTTCCTTGTCTATTGCCTGGCCAAGACAGAGCACTGATTCACCTGCCTTTGATGAGGCACCGGTTGGAATTGAATTGGCATAGAAGTCCTTTGTCGCACTGTGATATGCTCGTAAGATTGTGCTTTAAACCACTTACTAGAGAAACTTTGTTGATGGAGAGACTTCCTCTAGTAATCGAGCCATATCCAATTGTCTTTCCTCTTGCATTGTCTCCGAAAATAATCAGGGTCCTTTTGCTTCAGATATCCTGAAGAAGACTGCTGCCCCAGCCATGTGTCTTGAACAACCACTGCCTAGGTACCGATGTCTTTGATTTCTCGATTCTATAGCCATGAAGCATTCCCAGAAAGAGTTAAAGCAAAACAAGGTACCCTTTATTTGGGTCCTAAGGATTAGCAACCTGCAACCCATACCGCTTGACCTTGAGAGAACTAGGTCTCTCGATCTTGAGTGAACCTTAGCAGTGCATTCCGTGCCGATGGCCTAAGCAATGACAAGAATGACATAAATGGAAAGACCATAGAGAATTGTTAGCGTTTCAACCGAAGAGTGCTTATGATCATTCCTTTTCTTGACATTCATTTTCGGTTCAGTTTGCTTGTTGACTGATAGACTTAATTGGTTTCTTTCGACTCTTCCTAGGTAGGTTACCAATGCACTTAGCTTTAGCTTTTCTCGTTGAGAACCTTTTCGGGAGGATTCAGAATACCTTTAAGTTTACCTTCAACAAAGCATCTTGCTCTGCTTCATAGACAAACTTGATAGTTACCTAGAGGTTTAGCGGTCTACCGTCACAGACTTTGCCTTGGCATAGTCGTTGCCTGTAGACTTCACTTTCTCTACCGTTACCTTCTCGATTTCTCATTTGAATCATTCATTTTGGCTTTTCCTTTCTCGAGCTTTAGGGTAAACATATGGGACACTTGAGTAACCAAGGCCTTGTTTCCCTAAATTTCCAAATGTCTGCTTAGAGAAAGATATATCATTAGTAGTTTCGAGGATTCTCCTTTCTCTTTGACGTAAGAGATTGTGAAGAGACATATCCGAATATCCTATGCCTGCTTTATCATTGCTAGATTTTTGGCTTGTAGATTTCTTCAAATGCATCCTTGAATTATTCCAGAGTCAATTGTCTTTTGCAAGGCAATTTTCTCTAGGTCTAGTCCTTTGATGTGCTCGCTTAGACAAATTTTTGTCATGAAGAAATTTGTTTTCTTCCTTCGCTTGATACTCTCTTGTCGATACTATTGAGAGTTTGAATCTCACCGCCATCAAAGATTTCTCACCATGAGTTTCACGCTTCTTGCCGCTTTAACATAGGCTACTCTAAAGGAATTAAATTCTTCAAGCATATCCCGATTATCCTTGAGAAGTTCTTCCTTCCATCAAGCTATCACCGCTGGTTTCATTTTTGTCCAAAGGACTTGGTGAAACTACAACTTCATTTTCGAGTCATAGGTAGGACATGAATCATGAGCTATTAAGCATATGTTAGCTTGCTCACAATCCTCTTCCTCCTCTCTCCGAATCCGCTTCAAACCATGTAGCAACCTATTTATCTTCTATGTCTTCACCAACATACCTTTTGTTTTTGAAATTTTCTATAAGAGGGTTTTCTGTATGCTTCAAATTTTGGCTTAGGACATTTTGAGGCAAAATGACCTGTTTCCTACAAGCTATAACACACAAGCTCTTCCTTGATGAGCTTTCACCAATCTTCCCGAAAGGTTGTTGGTGAGTGTTCTTCCTTCCATATTTTGCAAATTTTTGAAAACGCTTAACAAACATAGCAAATTGTTCATCGATAAAAAATCATTTTCACGGAAGAAGTAGTTGGTTTGTTTTCAACAATGATTTCTTCTTGGACCATGGTCGGCAGAGACACGCTCGAACTGCTTGTCTTGCTCTAGAGCTTGATTAACTTCAAGTTCATAAACCTTTAAACTTATGTAGAGACTACGAAGAGTCATCTCGCTTAAGTTCTTAGATTCTTTCATAGCCGTGGTCTTTACATGCCATAAGCTACCTAGAGAGCCTAGAAACCTCATGTTCATTTCCTTTTGTCATACGCTTTACCAAGAGAAAAGCAACTATTTATTACCTCACCGAATCGATCGTATGCTTGTCTCAAGGTTTCCTTAGGATCCTTTTTGAAAGAATCAAACCGCTGGATGTATGTATATTTTCTGTTGTCTCTTGTGTCTTGGTCTCCTTCCAAGTATTCTACAAGAGCTTCCCACATCTCTTTCGCAGCTTGTACATCGAATCACTTGCGGTATGTGCTTGTGTCTAGAGAGTCGGTGATTATGTTAATTGCTTTGTTGTCAAGTTCAACCAGACTTTCTATCGCCCTCCGTCCATTTTGATTCTTCTTTAGGAACTTCGCAGGGTTCCCAGCCGATGGAGGCTAGAAGATTTGCCTTCATTGGTACATGTTGACTGCAGTGACACATTTCCATAACTGTTGTCAATAGAGTTCATGAATCTCATTACTTTATCCTTCCATACATCAAAATGTCCTTCGTCCAATATTGGGACGTGGTTAGCATTAGATGTAGGCGATATAGTGTGTTTGTGCCATTATGTCGTATCTCTCAAGAGTTTAATCTTGGAAAAACTTGTTTTCGAAGAGTAAGGCTCGATACCAATTGTGGGTCCCAATGAGCACAATAATAAGCTAGAAGGGGGTTGAATAGCTTATTAACACTTTAAAACTTTTTAAAGTAAGTTCCTTGAAAGTTACTTGCAATCTATGAAAAGAATCAAGTAGCGGAAGACCTTCAAGAAAATTGTTCCAGTGTCCGCCGATAAGGACTACCTAGACCTTTTACGATTACTTAAGTTCTCAATAAATGGATGAAGTAAACAATGAAACCGAAGCAGTTCAATAATTAAATGCATTAAGGAAATAACACAAGTATTTTGGGATGGTTCACACTATAATGAGTGCTACGCCCACCACCAAGGCGATCAACCTTGGATTTAAATTGTGCACTATGTTTTCCACTTAGATCAATTACAAAGAATATCCCTAATGGATCGTGTACAAAATATTGACTTGTGTTTGTCTAGGGAATTAAATATCTGTGAAATACAAGATATTTAATTGTGCGTATATAGTTAATGGAAGTAAACAACAAGAAGAATAAAACAATAAATGTTGAAGAGCAGCTTCTTGTTGTTGATGAGGACTTCTAGATCTGTTGAGGATCTATTGAATGCACTGAGCTGAAAGACTTTGAGTTCTCAGATTCGAGCAATTCTTTTTGTGTTCGATTGATTCTGCATGCTTGTCACTCTTTTAGATCCGCCTTCAATGGCGTATTTAAAGCAGTGCACTTCAAAAGATCCGTTGGAGAAGACGAAGACTTCAACGACTTTTTCATAAATGCATTAAATGCATGGGGTCATCACAAGGAATTTCGCCTTCTTCACAGATAACTAGAGCGAGATAATCATTTCGAGATCTTCAAAAAGGTGGGCGATTTGGTGTCGATCGAGAGATGAAGCGTAAAGTAGGGGATACCGCTTTTTCGCTTTACATCGCTCAGATCTAAAAGTATTCTGCTTTTCGAAAGTTGCTTTCGGCGGCTTGACATGTCGAAAAAAGACTTGGATTAATTCAAATATCAAATGAGAATAAGTTTGAATTAATCCAGCTAGCTTTGATCCGGAGAGGACACGTAGAAGCGCATCACCGGACACGAGGTCTACCGATCTTAAGCTTTGAGCAGGTCTTCCGGTGAAGCAGAGAAGTGGTCTTCCGATGTTCCTGAAAAGGTCCTACCAAAAACTATACAAGGCAAAGTTCTATACACAGTTGCCACGCTAATCGATACGCAGCCCGATTAGCCACTGAAGTATAAAACTAAAGTAATGTACTGATCAGATATAAATTTAACATAAGAATCAACACCCACTGTGCCACCAGCTCTATGTACTCGTCCTCTGCCCCGAGCGCGACTCGACCCTACATCTGCATCATCATCATCATCACGACGCCTGGGCTGCCGCATAGCTTTGTTACCCCGGCAAGAAAAATCATCCATAAGCCGCTGATAAAGCTCGTTGATGCTGACAAAGTCCCGCAACAGCCTCTTGTATGTAGATACCTTGAGCTGAGAAGAGGAAAAGAAAGAAAAAAAAAGAAAAAAACATCAGTCCAAAAAGAAAAATAAATTATGCTAAAAAGGGGGGGGGGGAAGAAGATGATGAACGTACCGTGCGGGCATGATCAGGGACATGGTATTCCTCGGGAATCTCTGCATCAAGGAGGACCTCCTCTATAAGCCTCCCGTCTCGCCGATATCGGAAAGTCGAGAAAGCATCATCGGGCATGGAAAACTCCGACTGTGCACCAGGAACGGAATAAGAAGACCCGGGCCTATCACAAGCGACAGATGCACGCCTGGCAATCGCGGGAGTAGGAGGAGGGGGATGGAGCGTCGTCCTCAGAAACTCCTCGTATGACATGACCGGATAATCACTAGGCGGCATCATAAATCTGGACAAGTAGAGATACCGGTTTGGCAGAAGGTCTGGAACAATTACCCACGGGGGAGGTACAAGAGGCGCCACCGGGGGTGTCGAAACCAGAAAATGCTGGCAGTTGACTCGCTCGCCCATATACAAAGAATCATGCATAATCGACACCATCAGAATCCGGCAGCGACTCAATGTCAAAGTAACCTCGTATGGCCCTATCAGATTCTGCCAAGGGACCAGATGCACTGTGCCCGAGGTCGAGCTTTATATCCTGTTGCGAAGCCCCAATGAATCTAAAAAATGGCCATCTCTGTCCTTTTTCTTTCGATTTTCATTTACAAACTTAGCCAAGTAAGGCGGTTTGTAAATGTTGCTGCGCAGTCGGCCCGGTGTAAAGTCAAATACAGAGTAAGCCCAAACCTAAAAAAAAAAGGGGGGGGGGAAGGGAAACAAAAGTCAGCTATAAAAAAATGCTGACAAAAAGACAAAAAAAAAAAAAGTGCTGACAGAGAGATTGAGAGTGGGAAAAAGAAATATACCTCCCAAGCAGGAGCAAAACCAGTCATGACCTTTGAGTCATTCCGACTCACCCTATCCATGGAGACGTAAAGCTTAGCCAGACCTGCCTGTCCCCAATCATAATCTATCACATGGTCCAGGTCTCGAAGGCAACCTAGCAAGGAAATTCTCAGGGAAGTGGAGGAATTGGCAAAGATTGACATCCCCAAGAAGAAAAATAAAAATGTTCTGGCTATACGAGCCACAGCGATGCTATCCCCGGCATCGACCATTCTAGCATTTTCCACGAGCCATTTCTTCACACTGCCAATAGTGACCTCATCAGCAGTCTTGTATACAGGCACAAAGCCCAGAAGATCCTCCACCACATCATGATGCTCACGAAGAGTATAATCTGGTGCCAAGGTCTGCCCAATGCTGGTAGATATGCCCGTGATAGCAGCAAAATCACACGGGGTCATAGTAATTTCCCCCCAGCTAAGATGGAAGGTGTGGGTGGTGTCCCACCAAAAGTCCTGCAACACATTAAAAATAGTTGTATAGCTGCGGAAGGAACGAAAGGCCCGCATAAATACCCCAAGACCCGTATTTTCCACTAAAATACGGGCCGGCTCAGGCATAGACCAAAAAATGCTTAACACCATGTCGGTACTGGCTCGGACCCTGCTCAAGGTGTTACGCTCCTGAAAAAGAAAAAGAGAAGGAGAAAGGAAAGGTAAGATTCTTACAAACTCTTTTTCTTGCAAAATTAATACATTAGATTTAAAAAAACAACAACAACAACAAAATAAGTATATATAAAACATTTGTTTCCTTTTTACAAAATAAAATAATATTAAAAAATAAAAAAAATTAATCATCATCATCATCAAATAAATGTATGCCTCCCATTTAGGCATTTTTTGCATCCTAGCACATATTTTTAAAAAAAAGAAAAAAAATTCATCTGCATTTGTATAAATAAAATAAAATGTGTAGCAATCCCCAAAAAAAAAACAAAAAAATATATATACATTTTGGCATTTTAGGTATCATAAAAATATACTTTGCATTTAAATATATATACCACATTTTTCATTTTTCATATCCATGTTAAAAATAAATTGCCCATGCATTCACATTAAAAGAGCACCTCGTATATTTTTAGCATCACATTCGCATCAAATAAAGTGATACATGCATCCATTATTTGCATTTATTATTCCAAATGGCTGCATTATGACATTAGCAAAAAGGAATAAAATGTCACCCATCATGAAAAAAAGAATATCCCCTTGGCATTTCTTATATCCCTACAGCATTTGCATGCATAAAAAAATAAGTTCTGATGCATAAAATATATCTGTTTTGTCCTGCATATATCCAAAAATGTATCCGAAAAATGCACCTGGAAAAATTTGCATTTCATTCCGAAAAGTCCGTCTCGTGAACATATCGCGCATAAAAATATGTTTTAGCCTAAAGCATGCATCATATAGCCTTATTTGCATTAACAGTATAAATCATGCATAGTAGGGTCAAATAGTGACTATTAGTTCAATTATGAATCGCAAAAATAAATTGCACAAATTCATGCATTACTACCAAAATTGCATCATTTTAGCCCATAAATTGCATGCATAAACATCATAGGAAGCATATATATACTCAAAAAGTCCAAAACAGTACTAGAATTGAGTAGATCTAAAGAATTAACCAAATGGGTTGATAAAAGATTATACTTACATAAGGGTTTTGAAGATTCGAGACGTGTTTGTACCAATCACGCACCAGATTACCCCAGTCAAGCTTTGAGTCGTAATAGTCAACATGATTCCTGACCAAATGAGGAAGTTCCCTCCTCTGTTCACCTGATTCCGGGTTCATCAGTGCTTTCCCCTTCCGAGATCTCGAAGAAGAAGCCATCTATGCAGAAAAACAAAAAATTTGGCGGAAGAAAATTGAGAAAAAGAAAAAAAAAAAAAGAAATAGAAAAGAAACTCTCCCGTCGGCAATGGAGGAAAACAAAACAGAAAGGAAGGAATGAAGGTTGTTACTCCTTCACCCCGTAAGTCAAGAAAGAAGAAGGAATTTGGAATTTTTCAATCTTTCCCCTTCAAGCAACTCAGAATCAGCACTTAAGTCCTCAAAATTTCAAAGTTGCAAAATGGCCCCTAAAACTTAACAGAAAGTTAACAAAAGCAATTTTATTAACCAAATCCGACGGTCTTTCATCCCAAGAGCAAGGAAAATTCATGTCTCCAGCAAGTCATCCGCAATACAAGTAGAAAAGTCAGAAAATTCGGCAGCAAAGGTAAGAATCCTTTCTTTTTTGTAAAAATAAAGTTTACATTAAAAAAAATAAAAAGAAAATAAAATAAAGCATGCAAAAAGAAAAAAATGGCAAGCAAAAGGAAAATCAAAAAAAAAAAAATAATAAAGTCAAAAAGAGAAAAAAAAATGAGATCCCCAGCATGAAAAAGCCAGAACTGCAGAAATAGCCCAAATCAGCTGAACCAGCAGCAGCAGTCAAAGCATGAAAAGGTAAGAAAGGTAAGGTTTGCTTATTCTACCTTCAAAAATAAAAGAAAAATCTTTTTCAAAAAAAAAAGAGGCATAAAAACAAAAAACAAAAAAAAATGAGGGGAAGAAGAAAAGAAAAATCTATTTGTCGTATCCAACAGATATTGATCAGTTGGATACAAAATTCCTTTTGTCGTATTCGATGGCAGATATTTATCGGTCGAGTACAGTTTTCGAAAATTTGAAAGTTTTCTTATTATGTTTGGAAACAAGGTATTGACCAGCCAGACACAATTTTGAAAATGTCTCTTAACGTATTTCAGCGACATGTATTGACCGGTTGAAATATGGTTTTCGAAAAACACAAAAATCTTCATACCGTATTTAACGGTGGGTATTGACTGGTTGAATACGGCTTTTCGAAAAACATGAAAATCTTTTTTTCCATTGTGTTCTCGGATGGGTTTTGACCCAAAGGACATGATATCCTCGTTGGTTGTTCGTCTTGCTTGAGGCCGAACTACGTTTGGTCTGATTTCTTTTATTAAGGAATACGTAGGCAGCCTACATTAGTAGGTCCGACCATCAGAGCACTTAATTTGCATATCTGCTTAAAAACTACGATAACCTGCTATAACTAACTAAAAATGTCTAGGATGTGGAGGTTTGATTCACATTATAAATTGTTGAATTATAACTGCTACCTGTTGTATTTCTCCCTCGTATTAATTGCGCGAAATTGGAGAGTATATTTCTTATCAACGATGTTCGTCTACTCATTAAGCTGCGGGTTACCCGTAGACTCCATCGTTGAGGGGCTCTGTAGACACCCCAATTTCGTACCCCTGGTATGTGACATGACATAAAATATCAAGACCTGTTAAAACATTAACAAATGTCAAGTTACAGGGTCAAAAATGCAAAAGGACAAAGCAGGATGCGCAAAAGAGTGAAATGCAGGGTTCAAAACGTCAAAAACAAAGCCAGTTTGAATAGTGCTGGCGCCACCCACACTCAATGTGGGAGTGCAGCCCATTTATGCTATGGGTGGCGCCCATTTCCTTCAAACATCACTGTTCATTTGCCTTAAAGTGCAATCTCTTCGGCGTTTTGTACAATCGGTTGATGCGCGAAGAAGAAATTTTAATTCCTTCAGTGTCCTCATCCCATGCTATAAATAGAGCTTCGAGGATCGCCTTCAGAACACACAATTCATCCGCAAAACTCTCCGCGTCCTCGTTACGTTGAAGAAATAGAGAGCGAAGTAAGATAGTGAGGGATCTCCTCAAAGCCTCGAAACCCTGCCAAACCTCCTCCAAACACAAAACCAACCGGTCAAAGTGAGCCTTAGCCCCCCAGCTAGGTATCCACCTTATTTTCCCGGTCCAAAAATCGTGGAAAAAGCAATTGCTCCGCCCGATTTAAAAGGTCAAATCAGTTAGAAATAAGCCGCTATTCTGCCCGATTTCCGCCTTCCTCAAGCAAACACAACAACCAAAATAAACAATTACTCTGCCCAGATCCCAAGGCAAAAAATAACTTTCGGAAGCAGTCACTCTACCCGAATCCATGTAAGACCCCGATTCCTTAGGATTAACTTGGAATGGTTTTGGGTTGAATTTTGTGTAGCATTGCACACGCTTGAGATCGATTTTCAATTTGGGCCGCGTATTCACGCATGCCAGATACAACCTGTAGTTTAACATCTACAATTTTGTGTAGACGGCTCAGAATCGAGATCTCTTTGGTGCGTTAGAAACTAGACTTCAAGAGCTTTCTAACTATGCCTTATTTGTAATTTATTTAGGGGATGATTATACCCTTATTTAAATTTAGATATAATAATAAGAAATTATTATTTGACGTCTAGGGGCAAATAAATAATTAGCGGTTGCGACCCCAAAGTGTTTTAGTATTTTAATTGACCCTACATGGTTAATTCGTATGACAGTTAAAATATTAATTGAGGGAATAATATATTAGTCCCTACGTGTTAGAAATATTTTTGTGGTATTGTATTTCACTTTACGGAGTTAATTTGAAGTTGATTAATAATTAAATCAACTGGATAGTACAGACTGATTTCGGTACGCAGCTGAGTTGTTTTGATCAAGGAACCCTCGAAAGATTTTTATTTGGTTTGACTTTCTTAACTAGTTTGACCAGTCAAAGGTGGGTCTAATTAGTTAGTGTTTAAGTTGGATTAACTAGTGGTTAGTTGTTAATTAGAACCAACCAATAATACTTTCTCAACACAAAAACAAAAACAAAAAATGAGTCAACCTTAGCAAGCCACCTCCTCCCTATGTTATGACTCAACCAAATTTGCTCCTTTTTACCGAAGACTTATCAAGGAAGGATAATTATTATTTCCTTCCCCTTCATTTTTTTCTTCTTGCCGTGCAATTGGGAGAGTGAGAAGGGTTCAAGGGAGAAATTAATTTCTCTCATCTTCTTCCTTGCCGTGTGTGAGAGAGGGAGCTTCCAAGAGAGAATTTTGGTGGGTTTTACTCCTTTAAACTAGCAACCACAATTTTTTTCTTCTCTCTTCATTTCCTGCCAAGAGAGAGTCATGCCACCATGGAAGCTTGAAGGAATTGGGGCTTTTGTTATTTGAGCTAGAAATTGACCAAATCACTCCGGTGAAACTTCGAGTTCATGTTGTAGACCAAGAATATAGATTAATAACAGACTTTATTTGCTGGAATTATCTCCAAAGGTATGTGACTAAACCCTCTACTTTCTCCTTCTAGCTTAAATTGAAGCTAGGGTGTTAGAGACTTGTTCCGTATGAATTGTTGAGTTATTACATGTCTTGATGATGGGTTTTAATTTGTAAAAATATGGGGTTTGGGGCTGTTGAACATGAGGTTGGATTTGTTAGGTTTGTTGTGTTTATTGAAGTAATTAGGAATGAAAATTACTTGTTATTGGGTTTAGAAGATTCAAAATGAAATAAATCCTGAAATTATACATTGCCCTAGAATTTGGAAAATTGTATTTTGACTCAATGGAGTTAATTAAAATTTTAAATTGTTGTTTTGAGCCCTAGGATAAATTCCTACGACTTTTTGGGTTCGTCAGGTCTCAATTGGGAGATTTCGAGATTTGGTCGTGTGAGAGCGAAATTGGTGAATTTATGTATTAATTGGGTTTAGGATTCAAATTGAAATCCTTGGGTGATACTAGCATGAGAATATTGTTAGTTAACAAAATTAAGTTGTTTGAGAATTGGGGAAACAAAGAAAAGGGAAACAGATATTGAAATGGGTACAGTCCCTGTTTTGGGCATTATTTCGAAAAATACTGTAGCAATTCCGTCTGTGACAATTTTCTGATTCTTGGATATGTTATACATATAAATGTTAGGTAACTCCCTGTAAAGTTTCATTAATTTTTGAGTTAAGGAAGTATTTTTCATGAGTCACGAAACATGGCTGCGACAATGAGACTGTCACAGTGAAAACAGATTTTTCCATGGGATTGGGGTGACCGTATTCTAAAGAATACAAGTCCAAATGGAGTACTTTAAAGTTCCAAATTATATTTTCAAGAGTCTAGTTTCTGAATATATAAAATTCATGAAATTTGGCGTTGTGAGGAATTAATGGTTGAATTTACAAGTTGACTGGCAGAATGTGTAATAGTAGGAAATCAGATTTTAGACTTGAACTTGAAGTGACCATGACTTGATGAATACAAGTCTGAATTGAGTGTTTTAAAAGTCTAAGTTATAGTTTGAAAATCCTAGTTTCGGAATATGTAAGATTCATGAAATTTAGAGTTATGATGAGTTATTGGTCAATTTTACAAAATGGCTGCGCAGAATGAGTTATTACTAAGTTGTAATTTCAATGGTTAGAATGGGTATCTTTCGGTGCATGAACATCGAGTAGAGAAGGATTGATTTGGTTTGAAGAATGGATTACCATTCATAGATATTGTAGAGCGTATCCTTAATTTCGACGTAGAGACTTTTTGGATGCTCTTAGAGCATAGTGGATTGTATCTAATGTACGTTTCTATTCATGTGAATATGATGGGATGAGTTTATGAATTAACATGAACTTTAATGAGTTGAGACCATAGAATGATTCATCATTCTAGAAATATTGTAGTGAATATAACATTGTTGATTAACTACCTAGACTAACAAAGTAGTATTGGTCAATATATGATGGGTTAATGGTTAAGTAAATAACTTAGCTTGGTTGTATACTAGACTATGAAATTCTATGATTGATTTAGATTATGACTAAACGCGTAATTCCTACCTTTGTTGAGATTTGTATCTTGTATGCGTTTGAGAATATGACTCATGAAACATCTATTACCTTTGATTACTTAGTGATTTTATTGGTGTTGATTTCCTGACTTGTATTTAAATTGTACTCCATTAAGAAGTGGAACTGCGAACTTGAAAATCAACTTAGGCTACCAACTCGTACTTGAATTAGTGACTTCTGAACTAGGGTTCCTAAATGGAAGGAGAACCTAGCAATGCCTTAAATGAAAACGTAGAACGAGACCCTACGACTCATAGAATCCATTGACTAGATTACTAACTTTTGGACCTTGACTTGGATAGAATGGACAACTTGTCACTTGGGATTTTAAGACTCAAATGAGTTTCTGTTGTGGTTTAGTGATTATTGTAACAATGTGCATAATCGTATGAATTTAGTAGATCATTATATCTACTTGAGAATTTGCAAGTAAACATGTACTTGTGCATTACATATAAGTCCAGCTGGCATTACTTGAGTTTTTAAGTTGATGGTGGGACAATGCATTGTCTTCACGAATTATGGGATTCGTGGTTGCAATGTATCGCCGCACCGGATTCGGTTCGTTGCAATGTATCGCCGCACCGGATTCGGTTCACACACCCCTCCACTGCTAGCTACAGTGGGGAAGTAGCCCCATTTGTCGTAACCAAAAGAGCGCATTGGCTAGTGCTATTTTCTCGAGTAGAGAGCTTGGACCCGAGAAGAGAGCTCGGTACTTTGATACCCGATAACGAGTATCACTGGCACGATATGATTAATATTTGTAATTGAAGGAGCAACACAGCGACATTGATTCGGTATTCTCTCTTAAACCTTTATGTGGCTGACTATGCGTACTTATGTGATAACAAAGTGTTACCTGAGACATGAAATCTAAATGACCATGTTTGTATTGATTGTAAATTAATGTGAGACTTGGTACGTATATATGTAGATATACATACTTATACTTGAGAATTACATGAATGACATAAAGGGTATATATATATATATACATTCCTTTATATATGTTGATTCTTTGTGAAATGTTTTCTGACTTATTTGGTTTGTTTATGATCAGGGAATTTCACCCTAGTCGTTTGGACGGTTTAGTACATGAGCAGAGAGGTTATCTTGAGAAGTGTCGAGTATACGACATGTCTTCGTGGGTTTTAGTCGTAACAATGCGATAACATGTTTTATTATAACAATGTTTCATTTATGATATGTTGTTTGTAGTAGCGTACTGAGTCTTTATGACTCACTCCGTACTTTACTTTCCAGTGTGCAGTTGTTCGCTAGCCGCGTTGAGGTCGAGTAGATCCCGTCTGTAGCAGAGCCACGTATCGATAGTTGAGTTGAGGTCGTGATATCCGTGCAGTTATCTCCTCCCGAACTTTTACTAGCGGAGCCTAGTCCGCTTATTTCAGTATTTATAATTGTGTCCTTTTATTTTGTTGAGGACGATATTTCTTTTGTAAAGTTATATAAACTTTGTAGTTGGGTAGATTGTTCTAGTATTGTTGTATTATTCCAATAGCCGACATTTGTAGTCGGGCACAAGTACACCATAGTAGAGTAATCTGTCAGTTGTACCCCGGGCAGTGCTAGCTTCGGGGATTTCATTATTCTAGTTATCCCAGTTGTTGTTGTTGTTACCCCGGTATGCTTTAGCCGTGGGTCATTGTTATATCAGGTTCATTTTTGATGGAATGCCAGCCTGGAGTGCCGATGGTTAGTTCTGCGTCTGCAATGTCGCGGCACGCGAGTTTCATTTTCATACCTCGTGAGGCAACGCCTCTCTTGGTTTCATTTGTTTCAGTCTCGAGATCTTAAGCTCGAGGGCTTTGTTGGTCCCAAAGTAGGCTCAATCTAGGCTAGAAGGGGGGGGGGTTGAATAGCCTAGATATGCTTTTGTAAAAACTTTTCGTAAACATTTCTTAACGATTTCTTGGAAGATTTGAATAGAAGTATTAAGGCAGCAGAAACAGAATAGAATCTGAACTATCAACAGTTCAGTAAAGGTTGTGCAGATTCAGAAATAGTTAAGCACAAGCAGTTAATGATAAAGATAAGAACAGTTCAAAATGATTTGAAGTGGTTAAATGTGGTTAACATACTACATCCACTACCAAAGTGGTTAGCTTTGGATTTTAAAAGTGCACTTGTTTATCCACTAGGTTTATGAGTAAGATCACTAATGGATCGTGTACAAAATAAGTTTTTAACCAAGTGTATAAAGGTGAGAGAAACAATCAAGGAATAATTGTTCTCACACGTCTTGAATTAAAGAAACAGTTTAAAGACAAACTAAATGAAGTGAAACAATTTAAGAATTTAAGATGGAAGATATGCGACTTCAGAAAGTTTGGTGAAGTGTTAGTCCTTGTCCTTTGATCTCTTGAATGCTTGAATGTTGAAGATGAAGCTTGAGAGTTTTTAATGCGCAAGATTTGTTTCTTCAGATCTTCAAGACTTGAATAAATACCAGAGAGATCTTTTTGGACCGTTGGACTGAGGTAGAGAGGGCTGTGTCCAACGTTCTATTGCATTGAATGCAATTCGGCGCTTTGGGAGATGTAAGAGCCATAGTCATCAGAGATGCAGTGTGCAGAGAGGACATTCCCAATTTGAGTAAGGTTTCAGATTGCAGGCTCTGCAGCTTGGAAAGTCTTCTTAGCCAAAAAGGGTAATGTCTTCAGTCTTCAGGTTTCAGAGACAGTCTGGACAGTTGTCAGCATGTAGAGTTGACTTCTTTAAAGTGAAATCCGATGAAGACATAATGACTTGATATTTTCGAAAATATCTAGATAGGTGTACATGTGTCATAATCTCGTGATTTGGCTATTTTAATTTTTCGCACTTTGAGCAGACTTCAAGGTCTGCTGTTCTTCCAAGGCTGCTGTAGAAGCTTGCAAAACCGCACCTAACCTAACACTTAAACAGTTCTAAACCACTTTGATTCTAAGACAGTTGCCACACTAATCGGTACGAAGACCTTTTAGCCACTGTACACTAGAATCAGAAGATGACTCAACCAAATCTAGAATTAGGAATCAACAATCTCCTCCTATTTGGTTGATGTCATCATCTCAGCTACTAGCAGACTTTGAATCATGCACTGAGATAATAACATGTCTTAAGGGTTTTTATTAAGAAGAGCAGACATGCCTCTCAGAACATAAGTCTTAGTAGAGAGATAGCTAGACTAAGTACTTACAAGATAAAAGCATTAATATAAAGTACTAAGTAGAGCAGAGTTTAAATCTTGGAGATAAGCACACATGCAACATATAAAGATTTAAACATGAAGTTTAAATAGACTAAATAATAGCAAGATAAAGCAATTTAAACTTTGAAAGAAACTAAAGTCATTTGTGATTAAACAAGCTGTTTAACAGCATAAGTTTTGGCAAAACAGCAGAGTTTAAAAAGATACAGAACAAAAATACCAACAGATTGGGCTGAGTGCGTCGACGTTCTAAGTAATCTCCAACCCGATCTGATTACGTCATTAAGGCGTTCTCGAGTCTTTCGTTCTTCGATCGAGGGCTTGATTCAAAAATGAGTAGCTCTCTCCTCCCTGATGGCACCAACCCTACGCTGTTCAGCGGCAGCAACTCTTGCATCTGCTTGTTCAACAAGGCGAAGATGAGTGAAATCAGCAACTTCCCGTCTCCGGATGATTGCTCGTGCCATTCCGGTCTTGAGCTCATCGAAGAGAGCACGAATCTCTGTGAGAGTGCAACATGCCTATCAGTGCAGCCTGTTGATCTTGAACTAAGAACCGGTGAGTAGTGAAGGCCTGATCAGTGTCGTTCACCAGTTGATCGAAGATCTTGCCGATGTCGAAGATGGTGGCATGAGTAGCGTTGAGGCCATAGTTAAGCACCTTGATCTGCTGTGCCATAGAAGAGACTGTGCTGTTGAGCTGAGCTAGCTGGTCATTGTTGGCTCGGAGAAGATCAAGAAGGGCAGGATCAGCAGTGTTTAATGGAAGGGAAGAAGGGTTGAGGTTGATGGAGATGTGAGTCTCAGAAGGGTTAGGAGCAAAGTGTGGAGAAGAGGATGAAGAAGCAGGTTGGTTAGCAGCAGAGGTTGTAGGTGGAGGAGAAGAGGGTTTGGAATCAATTTCCATGTCGGTGGCTAAGCTGACATAGGAAGAAGAAGCAGAAAAGGAGGAAGAGGCTTCTAAAAGGTAAGGAGGAAAAGGATAGTCAGGGAGAAGAATTAAGTTAGGAGGGGAGTTAGAGGGGTAGAAAAGATCAGAAATAGAAGAAAGATTGAAGAGAAAAGAATAAGTGGCAGAAGAGATAGAGGGAAAGAGGATTTGGTAAAGATCAGAAGAGATGGAAATAGGAGTAATATACTAAGAGATGGGAGGAAAGATATCAGGTAGGAAGGTTGTTTGGTAGAGAAGGGTAGATATATGAGGGGCACGAGGAGATAAATGTTCGGGCATCGAGAAGGAGGAAGAAGAAATAGAGGGAGAAGAGTTTGTGTGAACATGTATGATGGCTAGGGAGGATTCAGGTGGAATGGAGGTAATGGGTTCTAGAGAAGAAGGCGGAGAAGGTATAGTGTTTAGAGGTGGAGAGGGTGGAGAAGATGGTGTAGGAACCACAGACTTCTTGCGAAGCTTGCGTTTCTTCTTCTTTGGGATTGGAGAAGTAGGCTCCTCCTCAACAACAATAGGGGTTAAAGAGGAAGTAGGAGAGGAAGGAGGGGTAGCAGCATGCTCCTCCCCAACAACGGCAGGGGCTGTTGAAGAAGTGAGAGAAGGGGAGGAAGAAGAGATAGGTGATGAAGGGGGGATGAAGGGAATGAAGGGATCAGAAGGCTCGGAGCGTTTGGTTTTGCGTTTTCGAGAGCGGAGAGGAGCAGGTGCAGTTCGGCCTCAACAGCACAGAGTAGGAGTGGAGGAAGTAGCCTTCTTTTCTTGGGAGCTTGGGAGTCGGTAGGCAAGGCGGCGAGCGAGAAGAAGAGATTTTCTTCTTTTTGGCAGCCGGCTCCTCCTCAATAGAAGAAGTCTTCTTCTTTTTCTTGGAGGAAGCAGGGTCAACAGCTTTGCTGGAGCACCCTTCAGTAGCAGCTTCCTTTGAGAGCTTTTTGGCTAGCTGCTTAGCCATAAACGCATCCACGGTTGTCTCGGGATTGATCTTAATGATTTTTAGTGGAGGCGGGTTCATAGCATGGACGATGACCGAGGATGAAGACCTTCTTGAACTCTCTTCTCGTTCTTCATCTTTTGGTAGTTGATGATGAAGGAGTTGGTGAATTGGATGGATTTGAAAACTTCTTCTTCTCAAAGGCCATCAAGCGTGTGTGAAACTGCGTGTTAGACCGAAGAAGAGAATTGATGAGTCTGACAAAAGGCCGCTTCTGCTTGAGTGAAGTTTGACTGCATCAATAGCATCGCACAACAGTTCAAACAAGATCTGTGCCCAGTTGAGTCGAAGATTAAGGATGACTGCAGAAGTGTATTCCAGCTGGTCTGCAGTCCTTATGTCATGAGTGTCGTTCTTAAAGATCAGACTCTTGTCGAATAGATGACTGATAAAGTAGACATCGTCTTCAAACAAAGTCCTCTTCATCTTTGCAGCAGCCTCCCTTGGAGTGTTCTTCCCACGCATATAAGACCAGGCAGTGGCCTTTTCAGCTTCGGTGAGAGAAGTGGGGCCATCGAATTCGACGCCAATAATCTTAGCAATCCTGGAAGCAGTGATAGTGACAGAGACGGTCCTGACAACAGCAGTGATGGAGGACCTTGAGTCGTTGATTATCGCCTTTTGGAAGAATTCTTCCACTAGAAGGTAGCTGAAATCTGCATCCTCCAACATGAACAGACGCAGAATGCCGGACTGATTCAGGTCATCCACTATCTTGACTCCAGATGCATATGCACGAACAGATGGTTCGTCAATGCACATCCCTGGATGATACATAGCTGGGGGCAGAATGGGAATGTTAGAGTCTGAGCTTTGAGTCTGTTCGGGGACGGCAGATGCAGAAGAAGTTCCAGCCTAACAGATGTCAAGTGAAGAAATTAGGGCAAAATCTCCAGAACTCGAAATATGCACAAATAATGTCAGTAAACCCTAGAAATTTTCTAGATAACTCATGAAATGTCTTATAAGGGCTAAATATTAGCCAGAATACTGAAATCGACAGTTCTTGAACAGTAATATGTAGATACTACCAGTACTAAACAATAAATTTTTGAAGTTCAAAGAGAAATGGAGCAAGAAGCTATATGAACAGTCAACAATGGCGGATTTACAGAAAATTATGTAAATGAGAGCTTACACCTTAGTGACTGAGTGAGGGTTTAGAATCGTCTTACCATTTCAGTAGATTCGCAGAAGTAGAAGATGAAAACGGGAAGTGATTCTGCAGAATTATCTAACGAACAGTGCAGAGGAAGCATGAAATTTTAGACAGAAGGAAGTTTTAGAGAGAGAGAGAATAGTAAGAGACAGTTTTGTGAAATGAATTTTTTGGCGGTTGAGGGTTTATAAATGAAAGGACGTGTCGTCAGTCATAGAGACATGTGATAGGTCATTAAGTCAGACGCCTTTTTGTAGAAAAGACTTAATGAATGACGGCTTTAAGAGAGAGAAAAAGTGACTTTTTGAATAACATCTCAACCAATTTTAAAATCAGTCCCTTACAATTTTTCAAAATTGACCTTCTAAACTAGGAGTTTAGAAAACTTACCTTGCCTCAAATGATCAGTAGGAATTCTAGACTTTCTCTTAGAAGAAATAAGTCTGCTTAAATATGATATCATGTTTGCTTAAGAAAATTGGTAAGTCTGCTCAAAATATTAAAAATTAAATTTTAATTAAAATTAAATTTAAGTAGTTGGATCGAGCATACCAAGCTCTCCCCTGAGATAAGCAAACCTGTCTGCTTCTAAAGCTTTTGTGAAGATATCTGCCAGTTGATGTTCAGTGGAAATGTACTTCATGCTAATGTTCCTCTTTTCTACATTGTCCCTTAGAAAGTGATATAGAACATCGATATGCTTTGTCTTGGAGTGCATCACAGGATTGTAGGTGAGATTGCTGAGGTGTTATCACACATGATTGGACTTTCTGCTACTTTGATGTCGTAATCCACCAACTGCTGTTTGATCCAGAGTAGTTGACAGCAGCAGCTACCAGCAGCTATGTACTCTGCTTCAGTGGTGGAGTTGGAAACCGATGCTTGTTTCTTGCTAGCCTAAGAGACAAGTCTGCCTCCTAGAAATTGACAAGTTCCACCGGTGCTTTTTCCTCAACTTGCAACCAAAGATAGCCGGCATCCGAGTAGCCTACTAAGTTGAAAGAGGATTCCTGGATACCTGATACCTAAGTTGGTGGTATCCGACACGCATTTAATGATTCTTTAGCCGCAAGAAGATGTGACTCATGAGGGTCCGCTTGAAATCTAGCACACATACCCCAGAT
>JABEVN020002145.1:0-22430 GCA_013146195.2 Codonopsis lanceolata
GACCGATTTTTGTACGCGTCTGAATTGTTTCGATTGAGGAACCCTCGAGAAAATTTTTTGTTTGGTTTGGAATTTTTAAGGCTTTTATTTAAGACATTTACAGAGTGGCAGGAGAAGAAATCGCGTCGTTTCGTCGAACGGTGTTCAAACTGGAGCCATCGGAAATTGGACGCGCGCAGCGCGGTTACTATGTAGCAGCGCTTACTGTAGCAGCGAGCAGCTGGGTTGCTGCTTTGATTTTTTATGTTCATTTCCTATTCTACCCTCATTAAACCCCTCAAACCCCTCCTAACTCCCATACTTAGTCCTAATGATGTCTTAACATGTGAGGGAGTTAATTAAGGTTTGATTAGTGGGTTTAATTAAAGAGAAACATCCCCACCCATCTAAACTACACCCACTTACTTTCTAACCAATATAAACCACCAATACACCACTAAAGCCTCCCATATTCAGCCACCACTCCACAAAAACGTGGGAGACTTCTATGAGAGCTTGAGAGAAGAGTTCTAGGGTTCTTGAGAGCCCTTGGAATCCATAGCTAGGACCTCCATTTCACAATCCACTCCATAGAATTGAAGAGGAAAGTGAGGAGAACAAGACCCACCAATGGGAATTTCGAATTGGAAGCTTAAAGGGGCAGAATCAAGGTAAGTTACTGCCCCTATCTCTCTTTCTTTTGGCCCCATTGACCCTAGGGAAAACAACCTTTGTGCTATGTGAGGTCAATGGGTGCAATTTTAGGGCTTGATTAGAGATGTCATGAACCCTAGGTTTCTAATTGATGAATTATCTTGGATGAACCTATGTGAGACCTAGATTTATATGAGATTCATATGTAAAGTAGCCTATGTATCCTTGCTATGTGAATTATTTCATGTTTATGAGCATGATTGGTGAAGATACTTGGAAGGATTTTGCCCAAATGATTATTTGGCTTATTGAACATGGTTATAATCTTGATTATTATGTTAAACATGAGTAGTGGAGCATATTAATCCATGTTGTGTGATTTGTTCATGTTTGGTAGGCTTGATTGGTGAGGTGACCTAAATGGGTTTATGCACAAAAATGTGAAATTGCCCTATGTTTCCTTGTTAAGTGTTTTGTTGGGATTATGTGGGTTTAATGAACTTGGGAATATGGTGATCGATGTTAGTTATGAACATGGGGAGGGTATTGTAGCCCAAGCTTCTATGCCCTAATTTTTGGAAAGTGTACATTAGACTCAACGGAGTCATTTTAAGCTTGATAACGTGCTTAACGAACTTGGGTTGAAATCCTACAACGATTGGATTTCATTTGATTAATGTTGTGAAATGCATAGTCTCCAAACTTTAAATGGAATTATGATTATGATGAACTTTATGGATTTTTAGGCTTGGGAATCAAGCCGAATGAATATTGAGGATTTTGTTGTACACTTTAATGAAATATTAAAGTGTGGATTTATGAAACACATAAAAAATGAAATGTAGTATTAAGACTCAACGGAGCCGTTATGAGGCCAATAAAATAATAATGAGCCTTGGGTTGAAACCCTACAATGTTTGGGTTTGTTTGGGTTATGTTAGTGCACACCGGGTTTTGGTTTGTGTCCAATTGAGACACTCATGTCGTGGAGACTTATTAGAAATATATCTTGAGCATGCTTGGTAGAGCATGGGACAATAGAAACCAAAGTATGGTCACAGTATATTTAAGAGAAGATTAAGAAAGAATTCTCTCCTTAAGAATTTTGGTTTGTGTGTATATGGAAACACTTGTGAGAAAATGACTACGGAGTAGTCATGATGTTCTTGAGTATAGGATTTGTGAAGTCGATCATGTATGACGATTAGGACTATGATTGAGTCCGGTGTACTTAAAATAAAGACTAAAATATTAAGTCTTGAATTGTGGATATTTTGAGACTAACGTAGTAGTCTTTGGTTTGATTTAAGTTGAGGATTATGGTAGACCTCACATTATGATTTATTAAGCTTGTATGCTATACTTGACTTGGTTGATGACTTGAGGAATAATGAGTACCTCAATATGTAGTTTTTGAACTAAACTTGTAAGTTAGTTAAACACATTGGTTTTATGCAAATATATGTATTGTTCATGATACTTTGTAGAGCATTATGTCCTACTTGATTTTATGCAAATATATGCATGGTTTATGAGATTTCGTAGAGCATTATGTCCTACGTGGTTATATGCAATTATGTGCATGGTTTATGAGATTGTTGTAGAGCATTATGTCCTACATGATTTAATGAGCCCGATAATAATGAACTTGGTCTCATTGGTTTATGCAAATAAATATCTACTTGATCGTTTTGGTTTAAGTCCAGCTGGCGGGTTTGGTTGTTGTGTCGGCAATGGGACGATTCATAGTCTTTGGAAACAATCGCTATGAACCGTTGCATTGGGTCCATTTCTCCTCACTATTTGGCCAATAGTGGGATGTGGTCTCGAGAGAGAGCCATCTAGCCTACTTTCGAGCTTCCATTTCTCATCCGGAGACTGGATGAATGTAACAAGTACTCATTAAAGGAAAACTGATGAGTTGTGATTATTTGGGGACGAAACCCCAGGGTATGATTGGTTGGGTGTTGAACCCGGATTTTGGTTTGAGGATGAATCCCATGGTAAGTTTGATTGGGTGTTGGACCCGGATTTTGGTTGTAACGGTTCGATTTACGTTTCTTGTTACACATATTTAATTATGAGCATTTATATGAAAGATATTATGCTACATGATTTACGTGAGTTTTTGTGCTTTGAAAATTAAGTACATGTTTCTTGTTGGTATACTAGTATGATACCATGATTTTTATATATGCTTGTGCATTATGCCATGCCATGATATAATATGCCATGAAGTTGCATTTAGTAACTTACTGGGTCATTATGACTCACTCCGTGTGGTTGTTTTTCCCTAGTGTGTGCAGTGATCCCGTTAGTACGCGCGGCGGCTTTGGATAGCAATTTCTAGCAGGTGGTCTTCTGAGCAATAAGCTTGGAGTTAATTTATATTAATGTTGTTATTTATTGTGAGACTCGGATGTAAAGTTACGTAGACTTTACTTGGGTAGATTATGTTAGTATGTTATTGTTATTTATTTGGGAGCCGGTTGTGTAGCCGAGCTTTTGTATCTTTAGAAATTATTCCCGTTGTCATTTCGAGCATGTGTGGCTCGTTTATTCTAGTTTGGTGTTATTGTTGTTCCTACCTCCGGCGCTTTAGTCGCGAGATCTTGGTTGGTGGTTTAGCATTGGTATTATATTGTGTAGTTGAATTGTTCCTCCCAAGCATGTTATAGCCGCTGAGTGGTGTTTATCAGGTTGGGAATTTGTTAGTTGCCGGCCATGGTTGCCGATGGTTTGTTGCGCGTGTCTAATGTTGCGTCACGTGCTTTGAATTTTTGGGCCGAGAGATTTACTATCTCTTTGGTTGTTTTTATTTACGAGCTTGTTAGCTCGGGTCCCATTTTCGTTTTGCTTCCGCAGATTTTAGTTTTTTATTGTCCTGTATCGCCATTCTAGCTATGTCTTCTTGTCTTGAGCTTGTTGGCTCGTCTTTTGACTCGCACCATTATGCTTAGCAGGTGCTTGTCTGTCCCTTAGCTTGTCCTGATGGCACGACCTTGGGATATCGTCTTGGGATCTGGGTCGGGTCGTCACATAGCATAATCCACTCGCTCTATTGGTTACGAGATGGGCTAACTTCCCCACTGGGGCCAACAGTGGAGGGTGTGTGGGGTCCTAGGTACGGCGATCCATAGCGAATACGAATCTTACAATTGTGATAGGCGATGTATCGCCCTACCCCGACATAAAAACCAATTCAAATATTGCCACCGGACTTACATGCAATGCACAGTAGATATTTACTCGCATGCTCAAACAAGAACCAAGACCGCCAAGAGCGGACTTATCAAATCAAGTAGGTCATTAAGCTCTACACACCAATTTAACAATGCACATATTTGCACATGCTCAATAAATCCAACTAACTTATCGCTTAGTCCAAGAACCACATATTGAGGTATTCATAATCCTCAAGTCATCACCCAATCAAAAGTAGCATATAAGCTCAAGAAATCACAACATGAGGTCTATCATAGTCCTTTACTCGAGGTTCAACCAAAGACTATTATTTTAGTCTAAGAACAATCATAAATCAAGACTTAGTGATTAGCCTATTCATAAAAGCATATCGACTTAACCATAGACCTAACTGTCGTATATAATTGACATCCTCAAAACCAATCTCAAGGGTACCAAAACTAACCCGTAGTCATAACCTCGCAAGTGCTTTCATGTGCACGCGACCAAATTCCCTAAATGAGAACTCATTCCAATAATCATTTCTTAAAGATATACGAGATCATAAGTTGGTCTCTAATGCTCCGTGCTCTAACAAGCACGCTCTAAATAAATCCCCAATAAGCCTCTATATCGTGAGTGTCACAAACGGACACAATTCCGAGATGCTCGGGTACTCACAATCAAAACCAACCAAACCCGAACATCGTAGGATTTCAACCTAAGGCTCACTAACATCTTATTAAACCTATAATGACTCCATTGAGTCTTAATGTCACACTTCATTAAATACCTATTTCATAAATCCCCAAATTAACTCATCATTCAAATTTATAACAATTTTCCCTAAAATCATTCGGCTAGATTCCCAAGATTTAAAATCCATAGAACTCAACATAGTCATATACCAATTTCATAAATCACATAATTTCAATTAAATGGTCATACTCATGATATCTAGTGAGATCACACATCCAAGGCCCCAAACATAGGCATACTCTCATAATAAACCCAAATAAAAGGTAAACATGATTTCTAGCATGCTCACAGTCCTAGAAACACAAGATGAAGGGTAACAATATACTACAAAAATCATATAAGTCATCCTACATATGCTCTTGACAAGTTCATGTGCTCAAATCACAAGTTAAAAGTCACACAAAGCAAGCATGTGTACTCATTGACCTCAAATAGCATAGAGTTTGTTTTCCTTAGGATCAATGAGTACAAAATCAAAGAGAGAAGAAGTAACTTACTTTCAAACCCCAATCAAGAAAGAGAAGCGAAAAGTAATCGGTTGGAAGTAATCTACTGCCGAGCTCTTCGATTCTATAGCTAGGGCTTGAGCAATGAAGAAGAGGAACCATGGAAGGTCAAGAAGAACCCTCAAGAACTCATGGAGGAACAATGAGAGAAGTCATTCCCGTTTTTGGAGAGGAGGGGTGAGAAATGAGGTCACAACATCAGATTTGTGGCTTAAAAATGGTCAAAATGTTAGTGGGACAAATGTCACCTCATTGTGGTTGATAAAAATCTGATTTGGGGCTTGTTTAATCCACTAAATATCTCATTAATCCACACTTAAAACATGTTACTAATGTTAGGACATAAGTAATGAGGGTTAGGGAGGTTTAGGTGAGGTTTAGAAAGGGTTTTGCATAGGGTTTAGGTGCAAAAATCGTTAAGCAGAAAACAGGCAAAACCAGTAATCGGGGACCTTGCGGTCGCATGGTCCCTACCCATTGCGACCGCATCCTCCCCTGGATGCACAACATGTGATTTTCTGTTACCTTGCGGGGCAAGGTCATTCCACCTTGCGAGGGAAAGCCCGGCAGAACCAAAATGGCTCAAAATGCACCCTAAAAGACCCCCAAACACTTAACCAAAGTAATCAGGGTTCAAACCCCTTTCAAAGTTGGTCTAGAACTCACAACAACCCCCGAAACAACTCGGAGCGAAACCGGGAAGAGGTGCAACAACGTGCAACCGAAACGACGAATGAACTAGCAATTGAACAAGCAATGGAAGGAGACTTTTAAGGCAAGTCTAAGGGCTAATGAAGAAGCTTGAATACTTCTAGAAAGTTGAATAACAACTAGGGAAATAAGAACTCCAAAGGAGAGACGATTACGCGACTCAATCCCCGAACTACGCGATAGAGACGAATGTTATCTCCAAAGCTTCCAAATCATCGATAGACTTAAGGAACACCTCCAACTTGAAGTCTAATACATCTAAACATGTTAATAAATCATCTTGTAAAGGTCTAGGACCAAACCGAGGTCACGAACGCAAAACGCAAGCAAACCCTCAATCGCGTCGCATTCCGACTATCATCGAGTCACGACTTTTGACTTTAACAAGTCAACAACTATATGGCCTCTCTTAGTTGTGTTTTGGTCATAGTGTGGTCTCTCATACATATCTAGACCCTCTCGCAAACAAAACATACAGTCGACAAAGGAAGAAGTACAAGTATGTCACGCAAACCGAGCTAACGAAGGAGCGGGGTGTTACATGTTCTCCGACGAAGGCTGCGTTCCCGAAGAGACATCACATTCCGCCCAGCCACAGGCGAATTACGTAGGCAGTCTATTTCAGTAGACGCGACCATCAAAGCACGTTATAATTACCTTTGCAGCACTCATTTCATAAAGCTTTGTCGCACTTGCTTATTTATCATTGCCGCACTTGCACCGCAGCATTTGGTCCCCGGCTGAGTGAACTACGTCTCGGTCTGATTCCTTGTATAAGGATACTTAGGCAGCCTATTTCGGTGGGCACGACCGTTGCACGAATGATAAGTTTAGGTTTTGGCCCGAACTACGTTTTGGTCTGATTTCCTATATTAAGGGATATGTAGGCAGCCTACACTAGTAGGTCCGACCATCAAAGCACTTCATTTACATATCTCCTTAAAAACAACGATAACCTGCTATAACCGACTACATATGTCTAGGATATGTGAGGTTTGGTTTGCGTTATAAAATATTGCATTATAAGTACTACCTGTTGCATCTCTTCCCCATTTTATAATTGAACGAAATTGGAGAGTTGATTGTTTATCAACGATGTTCGCCTACTCAGTAAGCCTTTGGTTACCCGTCGACTCCATCGTTGAGGGGCTTTGTAGACACACAAATTTCGTACCCCTGATGTGTAACTCTGGCATGTGATATCAAACTATTTAAACTTAACAAAATGTCAAGTTACAGTGCTGAAAATGCAAAAGGAGAAAGTAGGATGCATGAATAGTGAACTGCAGGAGGGGAAAGTGTTGAAAAATTGAGGAAGTTTCTACCCTTGGCGCCGCGCCCAACATGTTGTTAGGTCGCGCCAAGGTCCTCAACAGTGCCCGATCAGTTAACGCATTGTACAAAATGTCAAGTGCGCGGTACAAACCGATGAAGCACAAATCCAACTATAAATACAGGTGCCCGGCTACACTTTGAGACACAATTTTTCGACGAAGGCTTGAAGCCTAGAGTTACTCTGCGTAATTTTTATGCGGTGTGCGATCAGTGAGCGAGTGATCCCTCCCCTCTCATAAAGCTTCAAAACCCTGTCCAAACTCCGCCAAAACACAAATCCAACCGGTTAAAGTGATCCCTAGCCCTTTAGTTAGGTATCCACCTTATTTCCCCAGCCCAAAAACCATAAAGTAAGCCGTTACTCTGCCCGAGTAAATAGGCTGAAATCACCCGAAATAAGCCATTATTCCGCCCAACCAAATCGGCCAAAACCACCTAAACTAAGTCGTCTTTCTGCCCGAGTGAGTGAGCCAAAACTACCACAAATAAGCCGTCACTCAGCCCAAATCACAGCAGCAGTAGCAGCAATAAAACTATAAAAGTCTCCCATTCCCGAGAAGGACAGAGCGAGCACACCCCGCTCTAAAAGGTACTAGCCTTTAAGGGCATTATTTTTATAAAAGTTGTTATTTAAATCCGGCCCAATGTAGCTAATATAAGCCGTTGTGCTGCCCGGATTTAGTCAAAAAATATTATGTAAAAGAGCTGTTATAATGGCCAAATATTTTTAAATAAATTTGTAATTATTAAAAGGAAATTGATGTAAGTCCGTAAATAATGTAGCCACGGATGTATTTGTTTTTATTTTCCTGTCTTTTAATGCTTTGTTTATTTGCTAAATAAATATAACAATAAGCATACTTTAGCCAAAAACCATTTTTGAGACCGAAAGGGCGAGTTGGGTGCCTAGCACCTTCCCAACTCGTAACTTAGCCTCCGAACTTGTTTTAATAGTCTCTGGTTTTTCTTTTTTTTTTTGGTTTTGCTTTATGTTTTCCTTAAAATAAAGATGGCGACTCTAAAACTTTTTGGATTCAGTGGGGCCTCGCAGCACTCCTTTCTTGCACTTTTCTCGTTTTCCCCTAAAAAAGGGAAAATGGGAATGAAAAGAGTGGTGTATTCCCATATCCTGGTATCCCCTAAACAAGGAATAACTTGATGCGGGAAACCCAAAGCTCCCATAGTGATCCAAAATGGGCCATAAGGTTATTTTTATAAAATCCATAGTGGGGGCGTCGCAACATCCTTTTTTGCACTTTTTCGTTTTCCCCTAAAAAATGGAAAATGGAAATGAAAGGGTGATGCATTCCCATATCGTATCCCTAAACAACGGATTACTTGATGCCGGAAACGCAAAGTTCCCATATTGGATCAAAAATCCACTAAAGTCAACCGAGGCGCATTCCAACGCGCTATTTTAGACAACACTCCTCTCGCACTTTTAATTTCGTCTTCCCCTAAACAAGGGAGGATGGAATGAGAGCAGTGGTGTCCCGCATCCGCACGTACGCGCACCCCTAACCAAGGGTGCGCGGGGTGCGGTAGCTGTCCGGGCGACCCACAACATGTTATTTATGGGCACAACTGCTATATTATTCATTCTAATAACATACTTTTTTATTCAAAATAAGGTTACACCCATTATTTATGCCCCCACCACACTCTTCGATTTACACTTGTATGTACAAATTGGAAGATCATTATTCTTAAAATAAGACCACACACATTGGGGTATTATTCCCGATTGCTATCCCACACTTGCCAGCGGAACCCGCTACATTGCGCCTTAACCTGATGTACCCATTCTCTCCCCAATTAGGACCCCATGAGTTTCTTATAATCCAATAATCTAAACCATCTGCACTTCCATATCCAACTGTGATAACAGCTGTGAGGTTCCCGGGGTGTGCCCCGGCGCCCCGCGCGCCCTTGGATAGCGGTGCGCGTACGTGCGGATGCGGGACACCACTGCTCTCGTTCCACCCTCCCTTGTTTAGGGGAAGACAAAATCAAAAGTGCGAGAGGAGTGCTGTCTATATTAGCATGTTTGAATGTGCCTCGGGTTCCCTGAGTGGGATTTTGTATCCAATATGGGAACTTATGGTTTCCGCGCATCAAGTTATCCCTTTTTAGGGGATACCAGATATGAGAATGCATTACCCTTTCATTCCCATTTTCCCTTTTTTAGGGGAAAACAGAAAAGTGCAAAAAAGGATATTGCGACGCCCCCACTATGGATTTATTAAAAATAGCCTTATGACCCATTCAGATTACTATGGGAGCTTTGGGTTTCCCGCATCAAGTTATCCCTTGTTTAGGGGATACCAGGATATGGGAATGCATCACCCCTCCATTCCCATATCTCCCTTTTTTAGGGGAGAACGGGAAAGTGCAAGGAGGGATTGTTGCGAGGCCCCACTGAATCCGAAAGTTTTAGAGTCGCCATCTTTATTTTAAGGCAAATAAAGCAAAACCAAAGAAAAGAAAAATAAACCAGAGAAAAAGAAAACGGGTTCGGAGGCTAAGTTACGAGTTGGGAAGGTGCTAGGCACCCAACTCGCCCTTCGATCTCGAAAATGGTTTTTGGTGAAGTATGCTTATTGTCATATTTATCTCGCAAATAAATAAGGTATTAAAATGACAGGAAATTTAAACAAATACATTCGTGGCTACATTATTTACTGGACTCGCGCTTTCCTTACAATAATTACAAACATGTTTAAGAATATTTGGCCATTATAACGGCTCTTTTACAAAATATTTCCTATTCTAATCCGGGCAGCACAACGGCTTATATTGGCTACATTGCGCCGGATTTAAATAACAATTTTTTAAAATAAATAAATGACAGAAAAATAAATAAATAAATAAACTACGCCCTTAAAGGTATTACCTTTTAGAGCGGCGGTGTGTTCGCTCTGTCCTTCAGGGAGAGGGAGTCTTTTGTTGTTGTTGTGTGGTTGTTGTTTTGATTTGGGCAAAATGACTGCTTTATTTCTGAGGGTTTGGGCTTATCAACTCGGGCAGAGTGACAGCTTATTTGGGTAGGTTTTGGCCTTTTTGATTGGGCGGAACCTAGGCTTAATTTTTTGACTTTTCAGCTCGTTACTTGGGCAGAGTAACGGCATACTTTGGAATTTTTGGACTGGGGGAGTGAGGTGGATACCTAACAACTAGGCTAGGGATCACTTATAACCTATGGGTTTTCATTTTGGCAGAGTTTGGACGGGGTTTGGAGACTCTAAGGGCTTCCACTCACCTATCTCACACCTCTCGTACTATTTCTATCGGTAGAGCAACAGAGCTTCGCTGCGATTAAAAATCGCGGAGGAAATGAGCGAATGAAACTGGGAGCCGGGGCCTCCTATTTATACTGAAGGAGAGGGACACGCTGGGAATTCTTGGATTTGTGCATCACGCATCAACAGCTTGTACCTTGTGCTTCAGAACTTGTACAATCCGGCTTCTGAGAGACGAAACGGTGGAGGGCATGGTGCGGCCAAGGCAACCTTGGTGTGGCACCAAGGGTCCTTGGTGCGGCACCATGCTGCTTTCCAACTTCCAATTTTGTGCACTTTACCCCGCAGCTTCATGCGATCCTCGTTTTTCCTTTCGCATTTTTGACTCACAGTAACTTGACATTTGTTAAGTTTTAACAGTTCTTGATATTTTATGTCGACATACCAGGCGAAATTGGGGTGTCTGAGCCCCTCAACGATGGAGTCTACGGGGTAACCCAAGGCTTCTTGAGTAGGCGAACATCGTTGATAAACAATAGACTCTCCAATTTCGTTCATTTAAGAACGAACATGAGAATGCAATTGGTAGCAGTTATAATGCACAGTTAACATGCTATCCAAACTCTATAACCTAGACATTTTTAGTCCGTTATAAAAAATTATCGCAGCTTTTAAGCGATATGAATTTAATGTGCTCGATGGTCTGACCTACTAATGTAGGTCGCCTACGTATTCCCATTAAAGGAAATCAGACCAAGCGTAGTTCAGGCCAAAACCTAAACTACAACCAAGTGAGGATGTCATGTTCTTCGGGTCAAGCCCGATCGAGAACACAACGGAAAAAGATTTTTGTGTTTTCGAAAAAGTCGTATTCTTCCGGTCCGAAACCGTTGTCAAATACGGTATGAAGATTTGAATGTTTTTCTGCCACCACATTTCAACCGGTCAATACCTTGTCGTTGAAACGTGTTAAGAGGAGTTTTCAAAGTTGTGTCAGGCCGCCTTGTTTCCAGACATAACCTGAAAACTTTCAAATATCCAGAAAACTGCACTCGACCGATAAAGATCCGTCGCCGAGCACGACAAATTGATCATTCTTCAAGTATTTTCGAAAATTGTGAAGTGGAAAACATTCTTTTTCCTTCCCTTTTTTTTTCTCTCTCTCTCTCTGTTTTTTTTTCCAAATATTCTTCTTTTTTGTGTTTTTGAAATATTCCTCTTTTTTTTTTTGAAATATTCCTCTTTTTTTGTTTTTTTGAAATATTCCTCTTTTTTTTTTTTTGAAATATTCCTCTTTTTTTGTTTTTTGAAATATTCCTTTTTTTTTTTTTTGAAATCAAAACTCATTTTGAAAAAGAGTTTTTCTTTTATTTAAAAGTCAACTTTCCTTAAAAGGAAATTATTCTAAAGTCAAGGTAAGAATATTGTACCTTACTTACCTTTTGCGCTGGGATGGTTGCCGCAGATTCGGCTGATCTTGGCATTTTTGCCTCTCTTGCTGGGGAATTTATTCTCTCTTTTTTTTTTTTTTGTGATGGTCGTGCCTACCGAAATAGGCTGCCTACGTATCCTTTTTCAAGGAATCAGACCAATCGTAGTTCACCTCTGCTGGGGAATTTGGTCTTGTTCCTTTTCTTTTTTTTTTCTTTGATTTTTCTTTCTTTTTTTTTCTTTTTTTTCTTTCTTTTTTTTTCTTTTTTTCTTTTTTTTTCTTCGATTTTTTTCTTTCTTTTTTTCTTTTCTTTCTTTTGACCGGGATGTTATTTTCTTTGTCCTCTGGTGAATGGTTGCTAATTTTGGTTAACAAGATTGACTTTGTTAACTTTCCGTTAGGCTCAGGGACCATTTTGAAAACTTTGAAACTTGAGGATCAAAGTGTCGCAGCTTCAAACTTTGGAGGGGGAAAAGGGAAAATTCCCTATTTCTCCCTTATAATGGACGGGAAAGGAAGGGGAGAAGCTACTGCTTCTTCTTTTCTCTCTCTTCTTTCTTCTGAATTGTTTCTCCGCCATTGTTGCTGCTGCCTGCTTCCCTTTTTTTTTTCTCTATTTTTGCTCCTTTTCTCGATTTTCTTCTGCCAATTTTAGTGTTTTACTTAGCAGATGGCATCTTCTTCGCGATCCAGGAAGGGGAAAGCACCGATACGCCCAGATTCTGGCGAGAGGAGGAGAGAACCTCCTCGCTTGGTTCGGAATAGGCTCAATTACCCGTATTCTACGAATGACTGGGGCAATATTTTACGAGATCGGGACACCCACGTGTCCAACCTTCCTCTGACCACTGTAAGATTTCTCTTTTTCTAGAAATTTTCCTGGCTATTCTTCAGATCTGCTAAATTTCTGCACTGTTTGGAACTTTTGGAGCACTCCTGACTTTATTAGTGATGCACATGCATGTCCTATTTGTGTTTAAATGATGTAATTAAGTGATAATGTATGAAATTTCTATGATTTATTTTTGCGATGCATGATTTGAACTAGTGGTCACTATTTGACCTTACTATGCATGATTTATATTCTAAATGTAAATGAGGCTATATGATGCATGTTTTATGCTAAAACACATTTTTGCATGCAATAGAATCGCGAAACGGAATATTCGGAGTACAAATTAAATTTTTCCGAGACGCATTTCGGGCATATTTTCGGATAAAAACGGGATAAAACAGATATTTTTCATGCCCTTAGATTTATTTTCTAAACATGCAACTGCTGCAGGGGTATAGTAAATGCCACAAAGATATTCATTTTGATGATTGGTGGTACTTTATCTTCTTTTTAGCGGGCCCCTATGGCAGCTTATTGGACAAATAAAACACACATAATGGATGTATGAATTATTCTACTTGATGCAGATGCGATGCAGAACACTTTATAAGATGATGCATGAATTTTCCACACTTTATTATATACATGGCAAATGCAGTCCTAATATGCATTTTATGATATTTAAGATGCAAAATAAATTATTTATATGTATAAAAGTTGTTTTTTTTTATTTATGTACATGTATGAAAATGGTATGTAACAATTTAAAGAATTATTTATTTTCTTTTTGTTATGAATAAGATTTTTTATTTATTATTTTTTATTATTTTTTTTTTGAAAGAATTTATTGTTAAAAAAATCATGAAGTATAAAACATGCAATATGTTCATTATTTATTTATTTATTTAAAAGGTACAGAGAAGGAAATAAGGGTAGAGAATTTACCTCCCTCCTTTTTTCAGGTTCGCAGGGAATTTGAGAGGGTGCGGGTATCGTATACTAACGTGGTTGAGATTTTCGACATGCTACCCGAGGCTGCAAAGTCGTTGGTAGAGGGTTCAGGTTTCAGCGCCTTCCTGCACTCCTTCACCCACTTTACCAACTTCCTTCCCATCTTCGATGTGCTTCGGGACTTCTGGTGGGACACCACCCATACTTTTCATTTTAGCTGGGGGGAGGCGACCATGACCCCATGTGACTTCGCCGCGATCACGGGAATCCCTACCAGCATAGGGGAGACCCTGGCTCTTGACTTTACTCTCCGACATCGTAGGGAGGAGATTGTGGACCTCCTGGGCTTCGAGCCCCGTTTCAAATCATCGGATGAGATATATATCAGCAGCGTTTAGAAGTGGCTTATTAATAACGCCGGGCGGGTGCCGGCTGATGATGAAGCTGCTATAACTCGAGTGGCAAGAGCGTTTCTTTTCTTCTTTCTTGGCACATCGCTCTTTGCCAACTCCTCTGTCACCCTGAGAGCCTCCGGGCTTGTCTTGCGATGATTTTGATCGGATCCCTTCGTATGATTGGGGACAGTGGTTTGGTGAACTTTATGCTTCCATGGATAGGGCCGGTAGGAATGATTCACCGACCCTGAATGGATTTGCCCCGACGTGGGAGGTACATGCCTTTTCCTGCTTTTTCATCATTTATTCATCAATTTTTTTATTTCATTTTTTTATGCATCATATTTTTTTTATAACATTTTTTCTTTTTCTCTTTTTTTTTTTGCAGGTCTGGGCCTTTTCATTTTTCAGATTTTCGCCGGGTCGCCTCATTCGGCGAGTCTACCAACCTCCGTATCTGTCCCAATATGTTGATAGCAACAGGGTCGATCCGACCGATGACGGTGGTTGTAATACTAGGGAAAGAGTGCTGGAGCGGATTGTTGGCTCGAGTCGGGTTCGGTGCACTTTCTTCCACAGGAGGGCTGGAGGGACATTATTTTACTACTCGACGTTCGCCGGGATATTGATGGTTTCCATCATGGTGGATTCTTTGTATATGGGCGGCGGGTGAATCGTCGGCACCGATCTTTTCTAGTGGCTCGTGGTGCCTCCTCGGCCTCCTTCTTGGGTGATAGAGCCCGGCGCGACCGGTCTCGATTGGGAAATACCTCGTTCCGCGATGACTATCCAGTGATGTCATACGAGGATTTCCTGAGATTAGAGCTGCATCCCCCTCCTCCTGCTCCTGTTGTGCCCAGGCGGCATTCTGATGCTTCTGCCAGGCCAGGGTCATCTACTTCATTTCTCGACGAGAACCTGATGTTTACGGAGCCCGATGATGTTTTCTCTACTTTTCAGTATGAGTGGGGTGGCGGCTTAGTAGAGCAGGTTCTCCCTGACGTCGAGATCCCGGAGCGTCGTGTCCCGAGGCTGCTCGTTCGGTAGACACATCCACCTTTATTGTCTCTTTTTTTATATATTACCCTTTTTTATACACATTTTTTTATGCACACTCTTCTTTTTTTTTTCGAGACTAACATTTTGTTTTTTTTATTCATTTTTTTAGGTGAACGTGTCTACTTATAAGAAACTGCTACGGGGCTTCTTCAGCATCAGCAAGCTATATCAGAAATTGGCTGATGAATTCTCTTGCAAGGGGAGCAGCTCAGTGCGGCGGCCCAGACGTCGAGATGACGATGATGATGATGATGATGGGTCAAGCCGCGGCCGGGGCAGAGGTCGGGGATTCGCAACGGGTCCCAGGGTCAGGGGTGGTGGTTTTCCCAGAAGCCAGTCGTCCCGAGCACATTAGCTTCGGATCCCTGCGAACATTAGTATCTTTTCCCTTTTTTTGATATTATTTTATATTTTTTTTGTATTTTTGTAAAAGAAACCTGTACAAACATTATGATATAATGCAATATAATGTATATGATGCAGTATGTTACACATGCAAAAATAAATTCACACAGAAAATAAAACTATACCGGACATCTAAAATGTAATGGCACGCTGTACTTTAAAGAAAGGGATTTTTAAGAATACACCTTTGAATTAGAGCGGGCTTTTTAGGTGATATCAGAACGGGAAAAATGGCCGAATCCCTTATCCTTTCGGCGCCTTGTGGCTGTTGAGCCCGTGCTCGTAGCCGTCTTTCATAGGCCTCCTTTTCCTTTTGTGATCAGACGCAGGAACAACAAGATGTTGGATTACCAAACCAGGATACCGAGCAAGATTTTCACAACACAGTGGACAATCTTGGTGCCACCATTGGGAGCTATGGTGCGGCACCAAGGAGTTTCTTGGTGGCACCATAGTTTTCCTATGCAGCCACTATTCTCTTTACTGTTTGGGCACTGTTCACCGAATTGTCCGTTTTCTGAATTCGCGGTATAAATTCTGACGGAAACCAGCTCAGTTCTTCACCGATTCATTTCATTTCTTCTTCCTAAATTCACCAGCTTCTGTCTCGCTTGCCATAGCCGTTTTTCAATCACAACAAAGCTTTTCTCATTTCTTATAAATGGCCGCCCGCATTCCTACGGCTCTAGAAATTGAGGTCTACGAAAACGCCCTGGATTTCTGGATTCTTTCTTTGCGATCTGACGAAAGGGATTGGTTCGAACATCTTTTCGGGTTTAGGTGCCTTCTTTCCTGGCGAAATGTCATAATTAATTGGGACATGTTGAGGGGCGCTGCCAGGTTCTGGTCTCCTGAGGATCACTTGTTTAATTTTGGCATGAACGAGATGTGTCCCACATTCGAGGAGTTTTGTGCTATGCTGGGAGTGGCACCTACTCGCCAGATCGCGGTACCCACCTACAGAAGGCGTCCGTACATGGCTATCCGGGAGCTCTTCAATTCTACCCGCCGAGCTACTCCAGGATTTTTCAATGGGGACTCTTTTAATTTGATGGTTCTTCCTGGAGCCTTCACAGAATATATTGAAGATGACGTGGACTATCAGCGGCGTAGATTAACAGAACTTTTTCTCTGCTTAGTAGGGAGATATTTGATAGTTGGTCTACCCGGATTAGTAGATGAGCGGGTCATAGACCTAGCATTACAGGCTCGGGATCGCCGGCTGAACATTGTTCCGGTGATTTTGGCAGAGACTTTCACGGGCCTGACTGCTTTTGCTGCTGGGAATGAATTGCTCCCTACTGGTAGCCCCATTCTGATTCACATGTTAGAGACTCCATTTCATTCATATCATGTTGGCATTGAGTTGGTTGAGATCATAATAGAGTAATGGTCTTCCATGCGTTGCATGCCTTGTATTGATGTTTCGAGTGTTCTTCGTATTGTGTTATCACCTTAATAAGTCTCATGAGAGTCTTAACACCTTGCATATAAGATTTACAATGTTCATCTTAGTTGTTGTGTGCTTGGTTGGGAGTTTAGAAGCTTCGTTGCTTCGTTTGTGTTTTAAGGTTGTACATCATTGCTTGTATTGCCCCCTTTCCGTCTCGAGAGAAGTTCGGTTGAGTTCTAGGCCTTGTATGCAAGCCATATCCATGACTAAACAAGCCTAATACGTGTTCATTCTATCCTAGATTAAGTTGGGATTGATTCGTGTTTGATTCGTTGGCCGTTTGTCGAGTGGTTCCAGCCATGTTTTAACATGTCTCGGATGTGTTTCGGGTGTGTTTCCGACTTGTTTTGGGCTTGGTTACACCTTAGGATTGTTGCCAATGAGTTTGAGATCATTTAGGGTCACTTAAGATGAAGTTTAAGTGTTGAACCTCGCGGCCGCATTGAGTTTTGGTCACTGCCTCGCGTGGAGATGCTGAGAGCTAGTCAAAATGTGCAGAACCTGAATCAGACCCCTTATGGTCGCATGGTGGAATAGGGATGCGACTGCATCCTCCTAAAATCTGGTTTGTGACTTTTTTGAGTGGATTTGGCTAATGACTCTTGAACCCTTGCCCCTTGGCCGACCTTGGTGAGTCCAAGCCACCTTTGTTGACTTGTCTAAGACCCTTTTAGACCCTTGGATGATGGCTTATCAATGGTCTTCATGCCTTAGCCAATAGAAAGCCTCTTAATCACTTCACTTGGATTAGGGACCTCTTGGGAAGTATATAAACACAAAATTCAGCCTCCACAGCCATTGTTGATCAACAACAAGCTGAACTTCAGAGACTTAGCTCAAATTTCGTCCATGGAGGTCACACAAACTTGAGAGACCATTTCCCGGAGATCCGGTGGTCCGATCGTCGAACCGAGACCGCCAAATCGAAGCGCTCGATCTTCTCTACAACAATCCTTGCTCTAATCAACCTTTCCTCCATTAATCATAGGACTAAGGTGAGTGACAATTCCCTGAGATTTCCATGTTAAATAAAATAGCATGACCCCTTCATTATAGTTGTTCTATTAGTGATTGTGAACATCTTTTGTGACGACAAAACCTTCAATTCAACATATAAAATACGAGTATGATTTTATGAAATCTCTATGAAGTTATGATTTTGACATTTTGTAAAACATGAATGTTGCTTATAATGAGCTTGGGAATAACTCTTGTGAAAGAATTCGGTTCAATTCAAGGTTTAACAAAATCACCGAAACTAGGGTTTGAAACTTGAGATTGTGTTTAAGGCTAGTTTAAGAACATGAACGGCTTAGTTATCGAGTTCTAAATGAACGGAGAACTTAGAAAAGGACAATGTGATACATAAAGTATCAATACTCTTCTTGGTTGAATTTTAGAAAAACTCACCGGAGTTGAAATTAGGGAGTTATGAACAATAACGACTCCACAATCAATCCCTACGACGAATGTAGTTCGTTACACTAAAGAATTAGCTTACGTTACTTTGAGATGGATTGATGCTTATGCCTTGATGCTTGTGTGCTTTTTAGACTCGATTGAGTTCTTATGCGGTTTATGTGATCGTGTGAAGTAAATGCATGATTGAGAGCATGTTGTAGAATGATATATCTATTTGACATGTTGAATTCGCTCTTGTCGAATTCTTGTTTGATTCCTTAAATGAGTAAACAACTACTTGTTGAATAATTCGCTCTTGTCGAACTTATTCCTTATTTGAGATTACATGACGAGTAAACATCTATTTGGCAGTGCATGAGTCCAGCTGGCATATTTGGTTGAGTCAATGGTGTGACAATGCATCGCCGTCACGAGTTATGGGACTCGTGATAGTGATGGGTTGTTATACCGGGTTTTTTATCACACACGCATCCACTGTTGGCCACAGTGGGGAAGTAGCCCCTTTGATGTAACCAAGAGAGCACATTGGCATGTCTAAGTACCATGGAGAGAGCTTGGTACCGAAAGGAAGAACTTCGGCACTTTGATACACTCATCACGGGTATCATTGGCACGAATATTAACGCTGTGTATTGCAGGAGCTACGTAACGGCACCGGTTCCATAACATATCCTCCTTATATGTGATTTACTTTATAGCACTTATGTGAAAGAACGTGCTACCATGGATATGTGATTTAAGTGTTTATTAAATGAATGCTTTGAGTGACTTGATATTAAAGATGATATCTTGCTATGTATGTTGCATAATGCCATGACATGCATAATTGTTAACTCACAAAGTCTTTATGACTTTCCCCCTCCCTTTTACTTCTTTAGATCTGAGCTATTCAGGTACCGCTCGTTGAGGTGTAGCAGGATTCTTGCTTGTCCGTGATCACACGCGACAAGGTTGTGGTTTTTAGATGTCCTTCTTTTGTTCTATTTTGTAAGGACGTTGGGATTAGCAAGTCATTTAGACTTCGCTTGGGAACTTGGTTTATTTGGATTTATGACTATACTTGTAGTTCATGTATCCTATTTTTGAGTGCGCATGTCGCCGAGCCTTGTATAGTAGTAGTATGGTTCACATGTTTTAAAACTTCCATTGGGCATTTCTTTAGCTCTTATTTAATTATGTTGTTCTCGCATGTTGTAGCCGCCGAGGTATATTTGCATGAGCGTGTAGTGTTGGGTTCAGTAGTAAAATCGCCAATGAATTGATGTACTTGTCTTTAATTGCTATGTCAGGGTTAAAAAGTTTTAAAAATTTACGGCCTTTTGGTGCCGAGTCGCGCTTCATCTGAAATGTTGCGTCACGTCGTTTTCTATAATTGAGTCTTTGCATGTATTGTTGTCCTATTTGGACGACTTGACTTGTGATTCCACCTCGGTCAGGTCGGGTCGTCCAGGTTGGTATCAGAGCTTTATAGGTTAGCTATCGGCCAGGATAGGTTCCATGGCCTAGGTGGGTTGGTTCTTTGTGTGATTTATAACGTCGAGTGATTTCTTATAGGTGTATCATGGTGCGTCCTAGACGAGGAGCTGGTAGCGGTGGCGCTGGTGTTGGCCGAGGTAGAGGCAGGCCTGGGAGGGTTCCTGTTGGACCAGAGGCTAGAGTTCCGAATGAACCAGAGGTTGACATACCCCCACCACGAGAATCAAGTGGATGAAAATGCTCGTATGGCGGGCTTGTTCCGTAGGATGATGGCTATTATGGCGAGTTGGCACTGAGGAAGGTCGGGCGGGAGGTGTACCACCCCACCACCACCCGAGGCGAGAGTTTCGCCACCTCGTAATGATGTACTGTAGACACCCCAATTTCGTACCCATGGTATGTGGTGACATAAAATATCAAGAAGCTGTTAAAACTTAACGAATGTCAAGTTGCGAGAGTCAAAAATGCGAAAAGGAAAAGCGAGGATCGCGAAACAGTGAACTGAGGGGGAAAGTGACAAATTTTGAAACTCCAAAAGGAGCTTGGTGCCGCAATGACACCCATGGTGCCGCACCAAGCATAGCCTTGGCCGCACCATGGGGTTTCCTATTCATCTCTCTCACAATGAAATAGTACAACTGTTAAAGCACGAAGTACAAAGCCGTTGATGCGCATCGAGGCGACAAACGGAGAAATGCCTGGCGTGTCTGCCGCTCTCCAAGATAAATAGGAGGCCCGCTCCCTGCCATTTAACACATTTTCCTCCGCGATTTTAGATCGCAATAAGCTCCTTCCCGTTCTTCGCTAAAATTAAATGCGAGAGAGGTGCGAGATAGGTGAGTGGAAGCCCCTATAATCCCCAAACCCCGCCGGAGTCAAACTCTGCCAAATCAAAACCCATAGGTTATAAGTGATCCAGCCTAGTTGTTAGGTGTCCACCTCACATCCCCAAATTCAAAAATCCCAAAATAAGCCGTTACTCGCCCGAGTAAAAAAGTCAAAAACTAAGTCTAGGTTCCGCCAACTAGAACGGCCAAAACCTACCCAAATAAAGTTGTCACTCTGTAACGCCCATAATCTTGCATGTGCATTCTATGCTTGTCTTTATACTTTCTTGGTTGATTGTGAGCATGTTTACTTGGTATATAAATGTTTTAGAATCATTCATAAGTCATTCTAGAAGTCCATAACATGTTTAGAATCATATAAACTTGTTTGTTGAATCGCCGGTTTGATCGCCTTGATTTGGCCTTAACGATTCCTCTCGTTGCTCGTATTTGCTTCTATTTCGACGTACGAAGTGTTCGTTGAGTTCTTGGCTTTGTATTCAGGTCTTAATCATGTGGAAACAAACCTTTTTCATGTCTAAGATATCCTAGTTTGATTGGTGTTTGATTGTAGTTTGATTCGTTGTTCATTCGTGGGTTTGAACCTTGTTCTATCTTGTTCCGGTGTTGTTCGGGCGTTTCCGACTTGTTTTGAGTAGGGTTAGACCTTAGAATGGTTGCCCAAAGTGGGACCATTTAGATCAAGTTTAGATCAAGTTTTAGAGGTTCTCGGAGCCGAGGCGGCCGCATGGCACCCAGAGGCGCCCGCCCGATGCCGAGTAATGGCAAAGTGGTCTGAACTTGGGAGTAGCTCTGCAGTTGAGGCGGCAGCATGGGTTTGGTGAGGCGCCCGCCCACCGCTGGTCTGTTACGGGATTTTTTCCCTGCTTCGAATCGGACGATTTGTACCCCTTGAACCCATATCTAAACCTATCCTAAACCTCCTTAACCCTTCCAACTTAAGTCCTAACATCCCTAACTAGTTTTTAATGATGGATTAAGATTACATTAGTGACCAATTAAGCCACAAATCAAATTAGAAAAGGGACCACAAGTTGTTGACACTTGTCCCACTCAAAATCTAGGCCAATATAAGCCACATTTCATTTTTGACTCTCATTCTCACCCTCACTCTTCCAAAAACGAATTTCATCTTCTCTCTAGCTCTTCCATGGCTTGAGCTAACTTTGGTCTTCAATCATCCATTCATCATTTGCCCAAGCTACCTTCATTAAAGGTGTAGAGCTCAAGAAGAGGAGCATTTCTATCCGATTAGTTTCTTCCATTGTCTTTTGTGTAGTATAGCAAGTAAGTTATTTTCTTCTTCTTTTAGTTCTCATTGATCCTAAGGAAACAAAGCCTATGGTGATTGAGGTCAATGAGGACACTTTTATGCTTCCTATGCTATCTTCTTGTATGTTGAAATTGTGAGCTTCTAGGAGCATGATTATAGATGATTTCTTACCTATGAATGTTTATAATACTCTTCCATCTTGTCTATTTAAGGTTTTAAACATGTTAAAGCCATGTATTATATTTGTGATAGTATTGATATATATGAATGCCCTAGTTTATGCCTTCTTGAAATGTGTGAAAGTGTTATGTGTTCTATCCTAAATTTTGGACTCTATGATATACATGAATCACTTTGCATTGCCTTGGTGAATTTAATACCTTGTTGAACCTAGAAATGACCTAGGTTGGGTTATGAAGCACATAGCTTCAATTTCTCCAAATTTGGGAATTTAGAGCAAAGACTCAACTGAGTCGACTCTAGGGAATATTTGAACGTGTTGAACTCTAGTTTTG
>JABEVN020002146.1:0-22425 GCA_013146195.2 Codonopsis lanceolata
AAACCAATGCAGCCATAACCTCCAACACTACTATTGGGAAGAAGCATTATCTTCAACATTATTCATATGATTATTTACTTTGAAAAAACAAACTAAAAAAAATACATCATAACATTATTATGAAAACATTTTATAGTTATTTTCAGCTAAACAGGCTCATTCAATTAATGGGCCATGAAAAAAAATGGATGGGATTTCAAAATTCATAAAAAAATATTTTTGTATCAACAATATTATAGATTATGAAATAATTATTTCTACTTCGTTATATATTCATCAAAAATACAAACTTGATTGATTGTTGATTAATTGATACTCGATTAATTAATAATCTCTTTTAAATAATTCTTTTGGTTGGTCCTAACTTGGGGATAGTGTGCTAAATTAATAATTCACTACGTTTATAAGATAATACATATATGATTACTCTTAAAGGCCCATGAATTATATAAATTAATAAATTCTTATATATTACATAATATATTAGTGATTTATGAAGACTTTATAAAAAACTAATTTTTTAAACATGTGCGTTAACGCACGTCATTCTTCTTTTTCAACTAAATCATAAATAAACAAAATAAATAGGATAAAAAAATCTTAAAGGATAAAATAAGAATAATCGGTTTATTAACAAATATAATCAGTATATCACTAATCATTATAGATTCTATAAAAATTCATTATACACAACATTTGTTGTTTTATTAGTTGGTTTTTCATCTTCACCGCATATCAATATTTTCAAATCAAAACAATTTGTTACTCTAGAAACTGCGATATATAACTGTCCATGGCTAAATACTGGTTTCTTCAAGAAGAGACCTACGTGTAATTATTGACTTTGACACTTGTTAATTGTCATTGAATATGATACTAGTAATGGAAATTGTCTTCTTTGAAACTTGAAAGTCAGTCTTACATTAGATGAAGTTTTTTTTTTATAGTTTTTCTTTTGTTTTTTTCCCCTGAGGGGGCATGAGAAGTGATTGAACCTGAGATCTCATATTTGGTAAAGCCTCAACTCTATCACTGGGCCACCCCTTAGGGTCTACATCTAATGAAGTTAATGACAATTTTGAGATAAAAACATTTTCTCAAATATTGTTTCCTTTCAAAAAATTTGTTTCAACAATGTGATCCCCAAGATTTATGATGATTAGTCTTGTTCTATTGCACAACCTTGTAAAATGGTCAATGTTTCTCAATAGCATTAATGGAATACAAATTTTAAGTGTCAATCCATGGTCTGACAACCCAAACACTCTATACTATTCAAAAACTATGTAGAATAATGTCTTCGAACAAACATGATTTTTTTCCGCCCTGCAAATATAATCTAAACTCAAATAAGTTCTTCACTTTGAATGATTATTTTTATTAAATTATATTTGTATTTTACAAATAAAGAAATTTCTGATAAGAAAAAATAAGCTAAAATCAAAACAATAAAAATATTTTTACCGTTAACTATTATTTTTGTTCCGTAAATTATTTTGATTTTACTAAATTCCATTATATTTTTTGTTTTATTGACTTCGTAACTATTATTTTTGTTTTATTTTTAAGAATTAGTTTTACGGAAAACTTTTGTTCAGTAAATTATTTTTATTATTTTACTAACCTCAGTTTAAATTATTTTTCGTAAATACAAACTTGATTGATTGTTGATTAATTAATTGATACTCGGTTAATTAATAATCTCTCTAAAATAATTCTTTTGGTAGATCCTAACTTGGGGATATCGTGCTAAATTAATAATTCACCACGTTTATAAGATAATACATATATGATTACTCTTAAAGTTCCATGAACTATATAAATTAATAAATTCTTATATATTTCATAATATATTAGTGATTTATGAAGACTTTATAAAAAATGACTTGATTGTCTTTTATTTTTGTTGAAATTGATGTCACCTTGAATCTCATTTCTCATCTTTGATTTTTCTTTTCATCATAAGAACTTCTGGTGCGGTTTTCACATCCTTCAACAATAAATTATTCAATGTGATCGCCGCTATAGGAGCTTCGTTACGTGAAAGGGGCTCTATTGTATAACTTTCATCTTCGTCATCTTTGTTCCCATGGCGCTCTCAATTATTTCAGGACTTTCATCTTCATCAACATACTACATTTTCTTCTGAGTAGTTCAGGACTTGTACGTTCAGCATCCATTGAATTACGATAGCCTAACTTTTTATAAATCAAAATTTGATGTTCTTGAGTGCCTTCACGATCTAATTGTTCATCTAAATTCTCTGAAGCCATGTTATATATATGTTGATCAAAGTTTTGTATATGCAGGAACATCATAGTCCATGGTGAAATTGCAAGATTCATTGCATCTAACACATTTATTTTCTTTAGATTCGACAAAAGGCCTCTTTAAAATCGACGACGATAATGCATCTTAAAAGCTCATATGATCCCCGCATCACAAGGTTGAATATTCGATGTTTTGTTTGGTGGCATTTTGCAATCCTTCAATAGTTCTTCTATAAATTATTAATAAAGGATTACTTAATGCAAGCTCATATAATAATTAATTTATCGATTAATTAATATCTTGTTAAATTAATAATATTTGTTGATCACAATTGTATTGAGGCAAAAACCTACGAAAGACGTTCTTACTATTATTTTATGCAAGACGTTGAGTTGTGAAAAAGTGGAGCTCCGTCATACAAATTAAGATCTGTAAGACAATCTCACTACATGAGACTTAACTCTTGTATTAATTAATAGAGTTTTAACTGTATCCCAAATTAATGGATTAAAATCAATCCTCCCTCCCAATGCATGATTACTTGTTTAAATCGTTACTTGTTTAAATCTTATTAAGATAAACTTTCACTATTGTTATAAAACACTTGTTAGCAACACCTTGTTTATTCAATTACATTAGAGATTCCTATGCATGCAACAAACATAGATAAAACAGAATACCTAAACGTAACACCTAAAATATTAAACGTAGCACGATTTAAGGTGTTAAATTACCTAACTATCCTATGGGACATTTTAACTCATTACCTCCCCTGACATTTACTTCTCACAACTAACCTAGCTCCCCTTAACCCCATTTACTCTCATTAACTCCCTCAACCTAGACGTGCCCATCTGGTTCCCAGTTCACGATTTGAACCGTGAACCGAACCGTCCCAAAACTGGTCAAGAACCGAACCTTGTTGGGAACCGGCGGTTCACTTAAGGTTCGCATATTTGAAATTTTGAACAGTCAGTTCCGAACCGTGAACCGTGATGACCCGTCGGTTCCAACGACTACAATTAAAAAAACAGCTAGCTTGATGGACTTCCCAGATCGACAGAAAACGAACGACCCAGATGAACCTCCGAGGCAGAACGTTCATGTGACCTTTTTACAAAATACTAGTGATGCACCCGTGCGTTGCACGGTTTGTACACGAGTGTAAAATCATATACTCAAATAAATTGAATAATATATAGTTAAAAAAAACTTAAATATGAATAAAATAGAGAAAAACTAATAAACAATAAAATTAAAGATAGAAAATCACATAAATTTGAAAAAGTTATTATAAATAACAAAATTCGAAAGCTGTTAGAATTGATAACTCTAGACAAATCGACATACATCTGGTCATAAATTTGAAAAAGTTTTATACATTGTTAATAGAACAAAAAAATACAGATCTTTAATTTTTAAATCTGTAATTTTGAGATATATTCTTCAATGATTTTAATTAAAAACATATATTTTAATGTTATTTGATAATTCTATTTAATAAGTAAACATATAATCTGTAATTTTGTATATTTCATAATATTTAATAATTATGTTATAATTATGTCCATTTTTATTACTGTTATAAAATTAATTAGTACACAGTTTTATATTGAAATATATCAAATAAAACTTTAATGTTAGCAAAATAAGCAAAAAAAAAATTGATACAATTTTTATTATGTATAAATATTTGAAATTTTTTGTATAAATTTTCATTTAACTTTATAAGTTTGATGTATAGTACTCCGTCTGAAAAATATTATCTTGTATTTCTTTTTTCGTCTGTCCAAAAAAAAGTGTTTTGTTTATAAATTTGCTTATTTAGATAACATTTTTATCATTTTAATCTTACTTTTTTTTATTACTTTAATTATAGATCATATGTACATGGACTTTAAATGAAACTATTTATCATACCGATAATAATAATCAAGTTAACTATTTTTTTAAATAAGTCATAACTTTGGAACACTAATTGGGGCAAATAAAGTAATATTTAAATTTGTAGTAACTACAATGTAGGAAGATTAAAAAATAATAAAATGTAAATACCAAAAAAAGGTAAAATTAATTATTGAAAATTACTTATAAAAAACCCACAAATTACCATCTTAGCCCAGTAAGCCCGACAAAAAAACTGAAGAAAATGAAAAGAAAGGAAAGGAAAGACCCCAAGCCATGAGCTCCTCCGCATCTCGTCTCTACCTCTCATCCCACTTGACGACGCTTCATCTCCTTCTCTCTCGCCTGCAACTCCTCTCTCTCATAGGGGTGGTAATTCGTACTATCTTGTAGTGTTCGTGTTTCGTTATTGTGTTTTCATATTATCTATCTTATTTGATCATAAATATAACAATAAATATTATTTTAAATATATTAACAATTTCGTGTCTTTCGTGTCGTGTTTTGTGTTGTGTCGTGTCATGCTGGGCTTATCGTGTCATTTGTCCCTGTAATCGTGTTTTATAATCATATCGTATTGGTTCGTGCTATCGTGTCGTGCCAGTCATTGCCAACCCTACTTATTGACGGTTCCATGGTAAGCTATCAGCCTCTATCTCGCTCGATCCATCTCTCTCGTTCAAGGGAAAATCTTTATTATATCACCCCTCTTAATTTCTTGGTTTGATTCTGATTAGATAGTTTGTTGGTAAAATACTTTACATTGACAGAGATCTGTGAATCAAAGGTAAGCTCATTCAGAAGTTTCTTTCATGTACTTGAGTTGAAATTAATTACATCATCCATTAACACTATAAGTTACTTCATAAGCTCATCAATACTTTATAAATATTTGTAGTAATTTTTTATTTGGATATGATGATATGGCTTTAAAATATCATATTTATATATTTTACGAATATATTTTACTAAACTGTCAATCCAATTATTTAAAGTGTGTACGATTTAATTGAATTAACACATGCTTTGCATGTATTTAGTTGTTTAATTTTCTATTCCCTTTGAATTTCTTGATGTTTTGTTGCTATTTCTTGAAAACTAAAGAAATTATATTTTTATTTTTCTCGAATGTAATTTTATTTTATTTTTTATGTAGATATTTTAGTTAGAATCTAGGATATTATACAACCTGGGCCGGCCCTGAACATTCAGAGGCCCATGGCGGAAAAAAATAAAAAGACCCTTTTATTGATTTTTTTTAGACATAGATAAGAGTAGAAGTGTAAAACTCATGACCACACAACCAACAAAATAAAAAATCATTGAAACAACTAAATATATTATTTTTGGCTCTACTAATGAAGTTTTGTGTAAAAGATTTGAAAATCTTACGAAAAGAAAATTTGAAATGAACATGATGAGAGAACTCACTTACTTTCTAGGTTTGCAAATTAAGCAAACTGAAGAAGGGATATTTATCCATCAATCAAAATACACAAGAGAGCTAATCAAGAAATATAACCTACAAGAAGCAAATTCAGCATGCACTCCAATGGGAGTGGAATGTCACTTGGTCACTGATGAAAAAGGTAAACAAGTTAATACAACTGAGTATAGAGGTGAGCTGCTCGGCCCAATAGGCCTAAGCCATAAGACACGTGCCTGGCACATGATTACCATTCAGTCAACGCATGAGCATCCTAAAGTCAAAGCTACGAGGAGAAGATTAAAAGGTTCTTGTATATCACGAGCAGGGTCTCAACCTTCAGCGAGCAAGAGATATTAGCGAGCTGGGGGTTTGACCAGTGAGCAGGAACATGTAGCGAGCATGATGTGTTATGCTCGTTCATTTAAGAATTGTTGTCAGTTGAGTACGGTTATGTCCGGATAATTCTCCATTTGACCGTTGTGGTTAATGTGACAGTTAATGGGGCAGTTAATATGCCCGCCATCAATGCCATGAATGTTAGTGGGCAGTTATGATCGGTTATTCTCTCCGGCAACTATAAAAGCCCCTCAAAATGAAGGAGGAAGGTATGTGATTCTGATAGCTTGCCTAAACTCTGCCAAATTTTATACTCTTCTGCATATTTGGGCTAATTTTCACGCCGGAGGGCTTTTGCAAGGAGTGCCCCTGCCTAGTTCACAGTTTGCTTGGCTTAATTGCAGAGTTGGGCTTTGAAGATTGAAGGATACGTTGAAAGCCAGGTATCCAGTTGGAAGAGTCCAGTGCGTTTGGAAGATTTTGGACGCATCAGTTGGTTCCGTTGCCAGGAAATGGTAGCTTTTGCGTAAATTAACAGTTTGTTTTTGATAAGTTTTGGTAATGGCAGAAAACGGCGTTAATGGTGTCAATGGTAGCCGTCAAGAGGATGTACAGGCAACTCCCAGTCTTAATCAGTTGGATGGAAACATCCCGCCTCCCCAAGATGCTCGTCACCAGCTGAATCAACGGCGTGGTGTTGATTCCTTAGCCAAAAGTGCAGTAGCAGCTGTTGGTTTGGCAAATGAGTTTAGGGAGGAAGCTCTTCGTCAAAGTGTAGACACCCCAATTTCGTATCCCTGGTATGTGACTGACATAAAATATCAAGAACTGTCAAAAATTAACAAATGTCAAGTTACAGGAGTTAAAAATGCAAAAGAAAAGATCGGAAACGATGAAGCCGAGGGGTGAAAGTGCAAAAAATCAAACTTGAATAGTAGGCTTGGTGCCGCAAGGCCATAGGTGCGCGCAAGGAACATGGGTGCCGCCCATGCATCCCACTTGTTGCCTCTCTCAGAGATGAAATTGTACAAGTCTTGATGCTCATGGTACAACTCACCAATGCAGCTTGAAGAAATCCAAGAATTCCATGAGTCCACGGTTCTCGATATAAATAGAACCCCGACCTCCTCATTTCAATGCTCATTTCCGCGATCAAGAATCGCGAAGTTCCATACTATTTGCGAGAGGTGCGAGTTAGGTGGGTGGAAGCTAAAGTCTCCAAACCCCGTCAAACTCCGCCAAAATAAATACCCATGGTTATAAGTGATCCCTAGCCTAGTTGTTAGGTATCCACCTCACTTCCCGGCCCAAAATCCCAGTAAGCGTAAATGTACCCCGTTAAGTTGTCACTCCTGCCAGTAAGTCGATAAGCCAAAACAACCATATATAAGTCGTCATCTGTCGCAATAGCTCCCTCTATCTACAAAGGTAAAAGCCTTTAAGGGCATTATTTTAGTTATTTATTTACTTTTAGTTCATTTATTATTTAAACTTGTTATTTAAATCAATGTAGTCATTAATTATAAGACCAAATATTTTTAAACACATTTGTAATCAGAATCAAAGAGCCGATGTATTTGTTTTATTTTCCTGTCAAATGCTTTATTTATCTGCTTAAATAAATATAACAATAAGCATACTTTAAAAAACTATTTTGAGACCGAATGGGTGCCTAGCACCTTCCCGACTCGTAACTTAGCCTCAGAGCTTTTTATCTCGGAAAAATCGAGAGCACTTTTAGGGGAGAATGGGAATGGAAGAATAATGTATTCTCATATCTGGTATCCCTAAACAAGGGATAACTTGATGCAGGAAACCCAAAGCTCCCATAGTGATCAGAAGCGAGCCATAAGGCATTTTTATAATAAATCCACTAAAGGCTAATCACATGGCATGGAAAGTTGGTTTGGATGGCCGCCATTCTGAAGATTGGTGGATCCACCGAGCTCCAAGTCAAGCGAAAGCGGTTCGAGGCTCAATCAAATGCAATGATCAGCGTGAAGGGGTTAAAGGGACGAAATCAACAAGAAGGTGAGCTAGTCTCCTGTGTACATTCACGATTGGGACCACGAGCTGGGGAAGATCGAAGATCCTCATCGATCACCTTTCTCCACGAAGGTCTCATGCTCGTAGGCCTCGTTCGCCCTCTCCTCGGCGGTCACATGCTCGTAGTCGTCGTTCACCATCTCCAAGGAGATCCTATGCTCGTCGTCATAGGACACCTTCCCCCAGGCGATCCCAGGGATACTTGTCTCACCATTCCAAGGAAAGAAGGGAGTTGCATCAATCAGATGCACAAAGAAATTTAGTGGCTAAAGAGCCAGTTGTTCAGCTCGCTGGGGTGTCCCAGGCACAGGTGGCGCAGGCCGTGGGTGTTACTCAAGCCATTGGAGCTATGGGTCCCCCACAGGTCCCTCCTATGCCCGTGGTATAGCCTCAGCCCGTGGGTGGCTTGCCTTCAACCATTAACATGCAGGATTTTGAAGATTTGAAACGCCGTATGGAGGCGTGGGAACAGGGCAAAGCTCTGGATAGAAACTTTTTGGGTATTTCAGCTAGCCCGTTGGCACCATGGATTGAGAATGCACCACCAGCACAGGGACTCATTTTTCCAAACATTAAGGAATATACGGGGAAGACAAAAGCAAGAGACTGGTTGATGTCATTTGAGTCTCAAATCGGCTTGGTGACTTCAGATGAAGTCTTGAAGATTCGGGCTTTTGTGGGTGCCCTGCAAGGAAAGGCATTGGCATGGATGGGAGCTTTACCGCGCAGATCGATCAATAATTGGGCTGATCTGCGAGCAAAGTTTCTAGCAGACTTTGGAACTACGGGCACGTTGGCGAAGACAAGGGCTAATTTGTCAAAGGTCAAGCAAGGAGCACACGAGTCAACTGCTAGCTACTTGGAGCGATTTACCAAAGTCTTGGAGCAAGTCCCAGGGTTGACCGAGCAGGAGGTAACTTTATGCATGCTTTGAAACAGGCTTGCTTGAGGGTGAAGGTGGGTTGAGATTGGAACTAAGCATGCGCGAGCCCAAAACGCAGGCAGAAATGTTAATGCGGGCTCAAAAATGGTGTGCAGGAGAGACATCAAAGAAAGAAAAGAAGAAAGAGAGCAATGATGCTGTTGGAAATTCCAAGGGTAATGGTCAGGCCGTGGGCGGAGGATATAATAAAGGCAAGTCAAGATATGATCGCCCGGGGGAATTTCTTTGTGAAGCCGATCTTACTCCGCTCAATACGTTGCACGAGGATATTATGTATGAGATTCAAGATGAGCTTCCTCGCCCACCTCGCATGAATCCTGAGACAGCAGATACTCGGGATAGGACGAAGAGATGTGCTTATCATGACGACTATGGGCATACAACAGAGGAGTGTTGGCCGTTGAAGAAGGCCATTCATAAATTGATTAATGAAGGCCGGCTAGACCGGTTCAAGAGAGATGGAGGAAACAGAGGAAATGCTCCCAGGAGAGATACCCCACCTATTAGAGGGGTAATAAATGTCATATTGGATGAAGAGCCCACTTCAACTCAGCTCGGTAAACAGATTTATTCTCTGTCAAAGGTTGTAGATCGACCTACTACTTTGCAAGCAGGAGAAGAAGCGATACAGTTCACTCGTAGCGAGTTAGCGAGCAATGTAGCAGGAGAGCAGTCCTTGATTGTCTCGACCCTGGTGGATGGATGGGTCTTACATCGAATCCTGGTTGATACTGGTGCCTGCAGGGATGTGATGTATTATTCATGTTTTCAGGGTTTGGAATTGAGTGATGATTGCCTTAAACCATATGCTGGGACGCTGGAGGGCTTCACTAACCATAAAGTGCCGGTTAAAGGCACGATCGAGCTGGAGGTATTCATTGGTGAAAGGAGTCGCACGCGAGTTGAAAAGATCACTTTCATGGTGATCGATCTAAAGTCTCCCTATAATATTATCTTGGGTGTGCCGAGCATGACCAAATTTCAGATGGTTGCGTCCATTCCCCACCAGCGCGCAAAATTTTACACCAATGACGGGGTAGGTGTATTGAGGAGTCAGCCTCGGGCAGTACTTGAATATGTGCGTGACAGTCAACAAAAAAAGCAAAAGTTGACCTTGGAGGACGGCGAGCAGAAAATCACTGTTAGCACCAAGGAGACATCTCGTATGACTGTGGGGCCATCAATAGTAGCTGTGTGAGCGAAGAGGATTGCGAGGTGGATACTTGCCCTTTGCCAACATTGAAGTCGGGAGGGCAGGCCGAGCAAAGTTAACACAGGCTTGACTTTGGATCAAATTGGCGAGGAGAGCATTTGTCCTTTGCCGACACTAAAGTCGGGGGGCAGGTCGAACAGCACGATGAGGCGAGTTTGATTCCAGAGGAGGTTGGTGAGAAGCTTGATGGTCCTTTGCCGACATTGGAGTCGGGGGGACAGGCTGAACAGATTGAGGACATGGATGTGGATCATCTTGATACGGTTGAGGCTCAGGCTGAGCAAGATGAGAAGGTGGAGTGTGATACACTCCAAATGCGGGATGAGCCAGAATTCACAGCTCAGGATGAGCTCGAGGAGGTGGTTATAAATTATGCTTACCCCGAGCAGAAAATAAAAATTGGCAAGGCATTGTCAGCTGAAGCTCTTGGGCTGGCTTGATCAAGCAACTTCAGGATAGTTTGGATGTTTTTGCATGGAGACCAGAAGATATGCAAGGCGTGAGTGAGGCTGTGGCTTTGCATTGTCTCAATGTGGATCCCGCTTTTCGGCCAATTCAGCAACGGCCTAGAATTTATTCTGTTGAAAAAGATCAAGCTATCAAGGAGGAGGTTGAAAAGCTGCTCAGCGCGGGCATTATTGAAGAGATACATTATCCAACGTGGTTGGCTAATGTTGTTATGGTTAAAAAGTCCAACGGCAAGTGGAGAATGTGCGTTGACTTCACTGATTTGAATAAAGCTTACCCGAAGGATTGTTATCCCCTACCTCGAATTGATAAGCTGGTGGATGCTATAGCGGGGTTCGAGCTTTTCAGTTTCATTGATGCATACTCTGGATATCACCAAGTTAAAATGAACGAGCATGATAAGGTTCTGACAGCTTTTCGAGCAGTAGGAGGGCTATATTGCTATAAGATGATGCCGTTTGGATTGAAGAATGCTGGAGCTACCTATCAAAGGATGGTGAATAAGGTCTTCAGTTCGCAGATCGGTAGGAATGTGGAGGCCTACATTGACGATATGGTGGTAAAGACCAAAGGGCGTGAGCATACAATCGACTTGGGCGAAACTTTTGCCAACCTTAGAAAAAATAACATGAAGCTTAACCCGAGCAAGTGTGTGTTCGGAGTGAAAGCGGGCAAGTTTCTGGGGTTCATGGTAACTGAGAGGGGTATCGAGGCCAATCCAGAGAAAATCAAGGCGTTGGTCACTATGAAGCTTCCTCGGTGCATCAAAGATGTTCAAAAGCTCAATGGTAGGGTGATAGCCCTTGGTCGCTTCATATCTAGGTCGGCAGAGAGATGTTTACCATTCTTCAAGGTTCTCCGTGGGAACAAGGGGTTTGTGTACTTAGCGGCCACAGAGCAGGCTGTAGCCGCTGTGTTAATTAGGGAAGAATGTAATGTGCAAAAGCCTGTTTATTATGTGTCAAAGGCCCTCACTGCTGTAGAGGGACGATATTTTAATGCAGAGAAATTGGCTTACTCGCTTGTTGTTGCTGCTCGGAAACTTCGAGCTTATTTTTCTGCACATTCAATCATTGTGTATACGGACACGCCACTCAGGAAAATTTTGCACAAGCCAGATTCTTCTGGTCGTTTGCTCACTTGGTCCATTGAGTTAACCGAGTTTGATATTGACTATCAACCTCGACGAGCGATTAAGGCACATGCTTTGGCAGACTTTGTAGCTGAGACTAGCTTCAAGGATTCGTGCGAAGAGGAGGTTCCTTCCAAGACAGCATCAACGAGTACACCAATTCCAAAGCCCCGACCAGAGTATTGTTGGGAATTGCATGTGGATGGTTCGGCCAACAGGTTTGGAAGTGGAGCCGGGTTGGTGTTAGTCCCACCCGAGCAGGATGTAGAGTTTGAAAAAGCATTACGTTTTAAGTTTCCAGCTTCCAATAATCAGGCAGAGTATGAAGCCTTGATCGCAGGGCTCGAGCTCGCGCAAGATGTGGGAGTTCGAGAGGTGATTGTTTATTGCGACTCACAGTTGGTCGTGAATCAAGTTAGAGGCGATTATGCTGTTCATCATCCAAAGGTTGGTTCGCATCGTGCGATGGTGAAAGAGATTCTAAAGGACTTCGATTATTGGGAATTGGTGCGAATTGCTCGCGAGGATAATATGCGAGCAGATTATCTATCTAAAATGGCTGAAGATGAAATTCAGTCTTTGCACCCAGGGGTCATGATTGAATATTTGGAGGTTCCTGTCATAGAAAAAGAGGTGATCATGGACATTGAGCCTGCTTCGAAGTGTTGGATAGACGACTTGAAGGCTTACATCGAGTAGGGGACCTTGCCTGAGAACAAGACGGAGGCTCGAACCATTCAGAAGCGGTCATGTCGGTATGTCATTTTGGATAACATACTTTATAGGCGGTCATACACCAGACCTTTGCTCAGATGTGTTCGACCAGAGATGACTGAGGGCATTCTGGGGGAGATACATGAAGGTAAATGTGGCGGTCATCCTGGCCAAAGGTCATTGGCAGAAAAAGTCCTAGCAGCTGGTTTCTACTGGATTACTTTGAGGCGAGATGCAGAAATGTATGTTCGGTGTTGTGACAAGTGTCAACGCTATGCGGACATACCTCGTTTACCCTCCACCGAGCAGACTCTGTGGTTGCATCGTGGCCATTTGACATGTGGGGTATAGATCTTATTGGCCCATTTCCATTGGCTCGGTCGAAGTTTAAGTATGCGGTGGTCGCTGTGGATTATTTTACCAAGTGGGTGGAGGCTAAGCCTTTGGCAACCATCAGCGAAGTTAATGTGATTGATTTGTTCATGAGCACATATGGTGTCGTTTTGGAGTTCCACGAGCAATTGTGTCCGACCATGGGACTCAATTTTCAGAAAAATTTACTAAAGCATGCGAGCAGATGCGAGTGAAGCATTGGCAGTCCTCGGTGGCATACCCACAGGGTAATGGGCAAGCTGAGGCCGCTAACAAACAAGTTTTGCATGTCCTCAAGCGAAACCTTGAAGACAAGGCAGGAAGATGGGTGGATGAGTTGCCTTCAGCCTTGTGGGCGGTTAGAACGACAGTCAGGGGTCCTACTGGGGAAACAACTTTTTCTATGGCTTATGGATCTGAGGCTATGGCCCCGGTGGAAATGTACTTGCCCAATCATAGGGTGTTACACTATAATGTTGAATCCAATAGTGTAGCTCGGGCAGCCGATCTAGATCTGTTGGAAGAGAAACGGTTGGAGTCCAAAATGAGGATGGCAAATTACAAACAGCGAGCAAAGGCCCACCACGATAAAAGGGTTCGTGGTCGGTCATTTGTTGTGGGCGATTGGGTACTCCATAAGATCGAGGCAACAAGCCATCGAGCAGATTGGGGGAAGCTTTCTCCAAATTGGGAAGGTCCTTTTCAGATTGCTAGAATTGTTAAGGAAGGCACTTATATGCTACGAACAGAGGATGGAAGCGAGCTGAGACATCCATGGCATGCAGATCACTTGAAGAAATATTATCGGTGATTGACAGTATGTAATTCATTTATCTCTTCTTTTTATTTTGCAAGTGATAGTGGAATGAATAAGCAGATGTGTTCAGCTTATAATCTTTAATGCAAAGCTCAATTATACTTTCGATTTGAAAGTTGGTGTTTGAGTAGACTAATATTCTCGATTATTCTCTTTCTTCTGAGCATGGGGTATCCCTGCTCGTAAAAAAGGGTTGGTGTTCGAAGTTAGTTGCTTCTATTATTATTCTCGATTATTCTCTTTCGCGAGCATGAGTTATTTATGCTCGTGAAAAGAGTTGGTGTTCGAGTTTATTGCTTTTCTCATTATTCGTGATTACTCTTTTTCACGGGCATAGATTACCTTTGCTCGAGAAAAGAAGTTGGAATTCAAGTCAGTTGACTCAGTGGAAATAGTTGAAATGTTAGTTAGAATGCAAGCAGGCATAATATGAGCATTCATTGCAAAATGAAAGCATTCATCAAACCATCAAAACCAAGAAGTATTAAAGATTACAGGACCAAATTGTTTGAAATTGTTGTCAGAAACCATAATCATGGCACGCAGGCCGGAGAAAAACTAAGGGTCAGCTATAGCACGTTGAATAGGATCAGCAGCAGTGGTGGTGGGAGGATCGGCTGTTTCATTGGTGGCTGGATCTTCGATCACGATCACTTCATCCTCGGCAGCTTTAAGGACCAAGTTTTCATTCTCCTGAGTTTTTCCCGTCCATATTTGGGACATCAACTCGGTTACAGTAGTTTCGGCAGTCAGAGGAGGGGTCCAGGTATCTAACCCTTTATGGGAGTCCAGCTCGGCTAATTTTGAATTTTCCCACTCAACTATCAATTGAAACAATATGTCCTCCTCAACTGTAACATTTTCTTAAATTTTCCATCCTAAGATGCACATGACCATCTTTATGTATTAGTTTTACCATAATATTAAAAAAAAAAAAAAAAGATAAGAAATTATTTGGCAAAACGCATATTTGGACCACGCAACTTTTCAAAAACTTACAATGCGGCCACCAAAAGTTTAAAATTATCATTTTTGCTACTTTACAAAAGTTATGATGCAAACGAGCCATTTTTTGATGAACATTAACTAAAAACGTTAAGTTTGAGTAAAATTTCTATTTTACCCATGGATTTGGATAATTGTACCCTTTCCTTAAGTTCAACTAAAATGGAGGTGTTCATATTCAATATGTATATAAATATACATTTATACATAATATAATATAACATAAATTATAATATATAAATTAGTAGAAAAGACATAGCTTAACAAAAACTGGAAAAAAAAATTCATGAGATCAAAGGACCTAATTCATAAGAAATCCCAAACCTTTGATACTAAAAGCCACTATATCTATTAAACCAAGAAAAAATCTCAAATAAACCTTAGATCCAATGAACCCCAAAAAAATAATAATCTAGATCTACCCAGCAGTAAGAAGATGGATTTGGGAAAAAAACAGAGGGGATGTGATCAATGAACTCGCAGAAGCCTCTTCACTAAAGATTCATCGATTGATATATGGCTGCCATGTCGGTTTAGGAATCAGGCAATTTCGAAAACCCAACTACTAAATTACAATTGAAAACCACTACTAACCCAACCCAACAACCTTGGAATGAGGGGCCTTGAGGTAAGAACAGAGAGTACCTACCTAAAGAAACACAGAATTGAGTGGTTTCTCGATCCTTGAGAATGACCACAAGGGAAGATTTATTTATAGAACAAGAGGACTGATTTACAGGATTAATTACAGGCCCAATTTACAAAACTAATTTACAGTCCTTAATTACAGCAGAGAGAATCAGGGAGATATTTTGAAAATAAAATTAATCAAGAGCAGAGATCTCGTTTATCCTTATCATGCCCCCTCGATGCAAGCGGGTGATCTTAAACTGTAAGTTTGCAGCAAAGAAAATGGAAACGGTCTTTGCTTAAACTCTTAGTGAACACATCAGCCACACAGTCTTTGGAAGAAACAAAACGGACATCGAGCAATTTCTGTTGAACACGTTCCCGAACCAAATGATAGTCAATTTCAATGTGTTTTGTTCATCCATGGAACACGGGGTTCATGGTGAGATATGTGGCACCGAGGTTGTCACACCATAGAACAGGAGGAAAGCGAATTGGAGCATGGAGTTCACGCAGCAGGTTTTCAATCCACATAAGTTCAGTTGTGGCAATGGCAAGGCCCCTATATTTTGCTTCGGTGCTTGAGCGAGAGACAGTTCGTTGTTTACGGGAGCTCCATGAGATTATATTTGGACCCAAGAAGACATAATATCCACTTGTGGAGCGACGATCAGTAGAGTCTCCGGCCCAATCGGCATCGGTATAAGCTTTGAAATTGATGTTCATAGAGGGTGTTGGTCGAAGGAAAATGCCATATGAAGTGGTGTTTTGAAGATAACACATAATCCTTTTAACAAGGACAAGATGACTAGTAGTTGGCCGATGCATAAATTGACATACTTTGTTAACGGAGAAGGCTATTTCTGGTCTGGTGAGAAGAAGATATTGTAGGCCACCGAAAATGCTGCGGTAGTATGTGAAGTTTGCTAACAGAGAGCCATGTTCAGGATTTAAATCACTGGATGTGCTGAGCGGAGTCGAACACGAATTTGCACCATGCATGTTGGCATGACGAAGTAAATCTTCAATATATCGATGTTGTAAGAGAAAGAGGCCAGTAGGTAAGCGAGTTGCCTCAACACCTAAAAAGAAGGATAGTGGACCAAGATCTTTTAGGGCAAACTCCTTTTGTAATGTGTCAATAAGAGCCTATAGGCATGCCATGCTAGATCCCGTAAGAATGATGTCATCCACATAGACTAAAAGATAGATGACACCATCAGGAGTGCGGCGAATAAATAGAGAGGAGTCACAACGTGAAGTAATAAATCCTAATTTTTGGAGAAAGAGACTCAACCGATGGTACCAAGCTCGTGGAGCTTGTTTTAAGCCATAAAGTGAGCGATGAAGTTTGCACATATGGTTGGGAAAATTGGAGTCAATGTAGCCTGGTGGTTGCTTCATATAAACATCCTCCGTGAGATAGCCATTTAAAAAGGCATTCTGAATGTCCAGTTGATTAATAGGCCAAGAATAAGAGAGAGCAAGTGTAAGAACCACTCGAATAGTGCAAGGTTTAATGACTGCACTGAATGTTTTGCCGTAATCGAGCCTTATATCGTTCTATACTGCCATCAGCGTTTCTTTTGATGCGAAAAACCCATTTACAGCCAATGAGATTCATTTGAGGGGAGGAAGGAACTAAAGACCAGGTGTCATTCTTTAAAAGAGCGTGATATTCAACATCCATAGGCTCACGCCAGTTGGATCAGTTTTAGCCTGTGAGTAACAACTTGATTCAAACAGATCATCATTAATTTTAGGATGTTTTGAAGCAAGTAGCACTTTGGGTTTGTAAATGTCATCCTTGGCACGAGTAGCCATGGGGTGAGCATTGGAATTGAGTGGTGTAAGTGGTATAAAAATAATTGGGTTAGGGTTCGGTCGATGTGGGTTCCCGGAAAAAGCGCCCGGGCCCCGCGCGCCCTTGGAATGGGTGCGCGTACGTGCGGATGCGGGACATCCACTGCTCTCGTTCCACCCACCCTTTTTTAGGGGAGGACGAAATCAAAAGTGCGAGAGGAGTGCTGTCAAAGTAGCGCATTTGAATGCGCCTCGGTTACCTTTAGTGGATTTTTGATCCAATATGGGAGCTTTGGGTTTTCTATGTCAAGTTATCCCTTTTTTAGGGGATACCAGGATATAGGAATGCATCACTCTTCCATTCTCATTCTCCCTTTTTTAGGGGAAAGCGGGAAAATGCAAGGAAGGAATGTTGCGCTGCCCCCACTATGGATTTTATGAAAATAGCCTTATGACCTATTTCGGATCACTATGGGTGCTTTGGGTTTTCTACATCAAGTTATCCCTTGTTTAGGGGATACCATGATATAGGAATACATCACCTTTCTATTCCCATTTTCCCATTTTTATGGAAAAACGAAAAAGTGCAAGGAAAGATGTTGCGAGGCCCCATTGGATCCAAAATGTTTTAGATTTGTCATCTTTATTTTAAGGCAAAAATAAAGCAAAACCAGAAAAAAAGAAAACCAGAGATAGAAAACGGGTTCGGAGGCTAAGTTACGAGTTGGGAAGGTGCTAGGCACCCAACTCGCCCTTTCGGTCTCAAAATAGTTTTTGGCTAAAGTATGCTTATTGTTATATTTATTTAGCAGATAAATAAAGCATTAAAAGACAGGGAAATAAAACAAATACATCTGTGGCTACATTATTTACGGACTTGCAACCATTTCCTTACAATAATTCCAAATGTATTTAAAAATATTTGGCCATTATAACGGCTCTTTTACATAATATTTCCTGATCTAATCCGGGCAGCACAACGGCTTATATTGACTACATTGGGCCGGATTTAAATAGTAACTTTATAAATAATAAATAAAAGGACGCCCTTAAAGGCTATTATCTTTTAGAGCGAGTGTGCTCGCTTCCGTCCTTCCTGAGAGGGAGACTTTTATTGCTGCTGCTGCTGTGATTTGGGCAGAGTGACGGCTTATTTGTGGTAGTTTTGGCTCACTCACTCGGGCAGAATGACGGCTTAGTTTTGGTGGTTTTGGCCTATTTCGGGTGATTTCGGCCTATTTACTCGGGCAGAGTAACGGCTTACTTTATGGTTTTTGGCCCGGGGAAATAAGGTGGATACCTAACTAAAGGGCTAAGGCTCACTTCTACCGGTTGGTTTTGTGTTTGGAGGAGGTTTGGCAGGGTTTCGAGGCTTTGAGGTGATCACTCACTATCTCACTTCGCTCTCTATTTCTTCAGCGTAACGAGTACGCGGAGAGTTTTGCGGATGAATTGGTGTACTGAAGGTCGACCCCGAAGCCTCTATTTATAGGCTGGAGAAAGGATTCATCGGGAATTAAATTTCTTCTTCCACGCATCAACCGGTTGTACAAAGCGCTGAGGAAATTGCATTTTACGGCAAGGGAACAGTGCTGGAGCTACAAACTGGGTGCCACCCCTACCAAAACTGGGCGCCACTCCCATATTTCATGTGGGTGGCGCCAGCACTATTCATAAGTTTCTTTTTTGACGCTTTGAACCCTACATTTCACTCTTTTGCGCATCCTGCTTTGTCCTTTTGCATTTTTGACCCTGTAACTTGACATTTGCTAATGTTTTAACAGGTCTTGATATTTTATGTCATGTCACATACCAGGGGTACGAAATTGGGGTGTCTACAAAGCCCCTCAACGATGGAGTCTACGGGTAACCCGCAGCTTACTGAGTAGACGAACATCGTTGATAAAATATAGACTCTCCAATTTCGCGCAATTAATACGGGGGAGAGAGATGCAACAGGTAGCAGTTATAATGCAACAATTTATAATATGAAACAAACCTCCATATCCTAGACTTTTTTAGTCAGTTATAGCAGGTTATCGCAGTTTTTAAGCAGATATGCAAATTAAGTGCTCTGATGGTCGGACCTACTGATGTAGGTTGCCTACGTATTCCTTAATAAAGGAAATCAGACCAAACATAGTTCGGCCAAAACCTAAACTATCATTCATGCAACGGTCGTGCCTACCGAAATAGGCTGCCTACGTATCCTTATACAAGGAATCAGACCGAGACGCGGTTCATTCAGCCAGGGATCAAATGCTGCGGTGCAAGTGTTGCGGTGGTGCAAGTGCTGCAAAGCTTTATCAAATGAGTGTTGCAAAGGTAATGATAACGTGTTGTGGTTGGTCGCGTCTACCGAGATAGACTGCCTACGTATCCTTAGCCAAGGAATCAGACCACTAATCAGAAGTTCGCTGCGGGCTGTGCGGCATGAATTGTCTCCTCAGAACTCAGCCTTCGAAGGACAAGACCTTTCCCTATGAATCCGGGTCTGCGTGCCCCTTAAAGGAAAGTTTTCCAACACAGCGAAAAATGCATGGAATGCATTGCCTCCTTAGGAACTCAGCCTTCAACGGAGAACAAGACCTTTCCCTCTGAATCCGGGGTTGCGTGCCCCTTAAAGGAAAGTTTCCAAACATCATACAAATTTTTTTTATTTTTTATTTTTTTGGAGGAAGCAGGGCGGCACCTGCAGGAATTTATTAAAAATAAAAGACAAAAAGATACAAGGAGGGGGACAACCAGCCGAACCCGAAAACGGGGGGACAAAGGAGCCTGACCTCTACCAAATAAAAAAGGGAAACAAAACTATTTCCTATACTTATAAATACCCAGGGAGTCCAAATCTAAACAACGATGGACATCCCTAGGCAAATCCTCTCGAATAATACACCTGCCGAGGATCGATGAGTATGAGCAAATCTATCAACCGAATTGCTCTAAGAATATGTAAAGCCGATGGTCCTTTAACAATTCGACCGAAAAAAGGAAAATACCTTCCTTTTCTTACCCTTGTCGTGCCCATGCAAATTGTCTTCTGTTTTGTTGCTTGTCGCTTTGCACTTTTTCGATTTTTCTTTTGTCACGTTCCAAATTTCCTCGTTGGAAAATTCTTTCCCCTGTTCCACTATATTTTCGGCTTTAGCTGGAAAATCTTTCTTGATGCTGCTGCATTTTTTCTTTACTGCTCCTTTTAACCTTGGTTAGAAACTTCCTTTCCTTGCTACCGCATCTTTTGGTACCAACTGAAATCATCTTTTCTTTGCTGCTGTTTTCTTTTTGCTCCATTTTCTAGCTTCAGCCGAAAGTTTCTTCTTCTGCCGCCACATTTTCTTTTGTTGCATGCACTTATAAATTTTTCCTTTTCTTTTCTTGTACATGCATTTTCCCCTCTCCCGATTTTTTTTCTTTTCTTTTTTCTATTTTTTCTTTTTTTCTTTTTTTTTTCTTTCCTTTTTTTCTTTATTCTGCATGCTCGCCATTTTTCTTTATTTGCACGCTTATTATCTGTTTATTCTCTCTCTCTTTTTTTTTTCTTTTTCACTTTCTTTATCCTCTTTTTTTTTTTTTTTTTTGCCTGGATATACTTCAGATATGCTAGATTTTGACATTGTTTGGCACTTTTGAAGCATTCCTGACTTTATTAATAATGCTTATGCATGTCCTATCTATGCCTAAATGATGCAATTAGGTAATGATGCATGAAATTTATGCAATTTATTCTTGCGATGCATGATTGAACTAGTGGTCACTATTTGACCCTACTATGCATGATTTATACTATAAATGCAATTGGGGCTATATGATGCATGTTCTAGGCTAAAACATATTTTTGCATGCTATGTGTTCACAAACGGACTTTTCATAATACAATTCATTTTTTCCTGAACACATTTTCGGGCATATTCTCGGATAAATATGGGACAAAACAAGTATATTTTATGCCCTAAAATTTATTTTTCATGCATGCTTATGCTGCAGGGACATAGTAAATGCCATGAGAATATTTATTTTTATGAATGGCGGCATTTTATTTTATTTTTAGCGCACCCCTAATGCAGCTTATTGGATAATAAATGCGAATGTTGGATGCATGTATTACTTTATTTGATGCAAATGTAATGCATAAAAATTATAGGATGCTTACTAACATGATGCATGTGCATTCTTTATTCTATCATACGATAATGCAGTACATTTTTTTATTAAAAAAAAGAAGCAAAATACACTTTTATGATGCCTAGAATGCAAAAATGTTTATTTAGATGCAAAACAATACATATAATCTTCTTTGATTTTTTTTTTATTTTTTTTTGTTTGTTTTTTGTTTGTTTTTTTTTTTTTGTTGTTTTTTTTTGTTTGGTTAAAACATGTACAAACATTTATGATGCAATATAATTTTATACGATGCAAAATAAAAAATGCAGACTCAAAACGCACGCACAAAACAAAGCTATACCGATATCTAATGGGTAATGGCACGAGATCTCGTAAACGGATTTTAAAGGAATATACCTTTTTCGGGCTCGGTGGGCCCCCCTTTTTTTGTCATTTTTTCTTTTTTCTTCATGATATGCGAGAAGAGGAAAAGGCAGTCATCTCTTCCTGTTCTCGGCCATATAATTGTTGCAGGGCTACACTTGGCATAAGGCGATTCTCATAGCCCCTGCATTTTTCTTCCCAATCAGACAGGGCAACAATGAATGGTCAGAATCCAAGTCGTCTGGCTGTTTCAGGACAATGGCAGTGCGGATGGTGAATAGGACGAGTACATTTGTGGTGCTTCTCATTTTGATGAGGTAGGAGCCGTTTACGTGCCTTCTTGAAGAGTATATGGGCCGGGCGGGCCCGCAGTGCTTGATATGGACCACCTTGGGGTTTAAGCCGCAAAGAATGGATAGTTCACGGGGGAACAAAGGGGGATATAGGCAATAAATAGATATGTACAGTGCAATTAATGTATAACCTAAATGTCTTTAGCAATTATTCTAAGTTGCACCTTAGACCAAAATTTTATATTTTAGTGTTTTATCTGCGAAGCTTCCTGTCGTGGTTTTTTCTTTTTCTTTGGCCGAACCCCTTGCATGTGAAGACCGAGGCGGGATGCCGAGGTTTCAAAGAGTGCTTCCCTCCCCTTTTTTCTCCCGATATATATATTTTATTTGGCTCTAACTTTTGCCTAGCCGCATTTCGGTTTTCAACCTAGCAAGCCCTTATTTCTCCTTTTTATTTTATTTATTTTTATTTTCTAATTTTTGCCTAGGCCACCCTTTCGGTTTTCACTAGCGAGACCTTATTTCTCCTTTTTTTATTTGCTCTAATTTTTGCCTAGGTCGCC